>JALNIE010000401.1:0-85342 GCA_026122505.1 Aldabrachelys gigantea
TCAGGCATTTCACCATCAGGTCACACTTTTATCAAAGCTTATAAGGTCAGAACCTTTTTTCATAGTTTGCTGAAGACTGTGTTCATTTGTATCACTCATTAATGAACGAGGAGAACACTAAAGCTTGTACAGCCTTCGTAGCTGTTACCTGGACAGGTTTCATTGAGATGGAAAAGCTAAGCTCTGTGTGCAGAGTTTATCCAGGTGTAGAGAGAGTGACCCAGTCTGAAACCCAAAAGCACCTGTGATTCCCATGAGGAGACTGGGCCTAACAGCTCTATGGTTTCTGTCTCTCTAGATTTTTACACCTTCAGCCTCTGCCATCCCATTCTATCCTGATCATCTTCTTGCCATTAACATGCTGAGGTATCTGCTTTCATAGAAACATAGAATATCAGGGTTGGAAAGGACTTCAGGAGGTAATCTAGTCCAACCCCTGGCTCAAAGGGGAACCAATCCCCAAATGCCCCCCTCAAGGATTGAGTTCACACCCCTGGGTTTAGCAGGACAATGCTCAAACCACTGAGCTACCCCTTTCCTGCTTCTTTATTCTTTTTTTTCTGCTCAGTAACTCCACACCGGTGGAGGGAGCAGAGGAGGAAAGCTAGTCTCCCTGTCCTGTCCTCAGTTGCATCACAGCTACTCAAGTGGTAAGGAATAGTCACTGCAGAGGAATCTATGCTCATTGCCTGCAGACCTGCTGGAGGCATGAGAGAAAGTGTTTGGTTGGATTTAGAGGAAACAGACTGGGAATCAAAAAGATGAAAATGCAAATGGTTTTTAAAGATTGTAAATAAAAAGATAAGACAAGAGTATTTGTGTGTGTGTGTGTGTGGAGGGGGAGTTATCCATATTTTATCTAAGCTCCACGGGTCCCATATGAGGAGAGATTAAAGAGGCTAGGACTTTTCAGCTTGGAAAAGAGGAGACTAAGGGGGGATAGGATAGAGGTTTATAAAATCATGAGTGATGTGGAGAAAGTGGATAAGGAAAAGTTATTTACTTATTCCCATAATACAAGAACTATGGGGCTAGCAAATGAAATTAATGGGCAGCAGGTTTTAAACAAATAAGGAAGTTTTTCACGCAGTGCACAGTCAACTTATGGAACTCCTTATCTGAGGAGGTAGTGAAGGCTAGGACTATAACAGCATTCAAAAGAGAACTGAATAAATTCATGGTGGTTAAGTCCATTAATGGCTATTAGCCAGGAGAGGTAAGGAATGGTGTCCCTAGCCTCTGTTTGTCAGAGGGTGGGGATGGACGGCAGGAGAGAGATCACTTATGTTATGTTGTTATGAGAGTTGGCTCTAGATGACACTTGAAAGAGATTACAGGCGGGGGAGGAGGGAGAAAATTAAAAGTAAGAAACTGCGAATGGTGGTTTTAATGCCAAGCTAATTTTTTTGTCCTTGAGACTGAAATGTTAAGTCTATGTTAGTTTTTAGTGCTGTGTGAGTAGTACTGAAGAAGAGAATTTTTGACCCCCCCTGCCCCCCCCCCCCAAAAAAGACAGAGCCCTAAATCGCCTCATGCTTGCTGGTTTGAGAAGGGATTAATAACCTCCATAAGCTTGGAATTGTTCAGCCTAAAGTGCATTCCTACTCTGTAGTTACTGTATAAAACCTGGCACTTCCTTACTTAATAGACTACACTATGTATATTTAAAGTAATAGTTCCTTGTTTTTGGTGACAAAAATAGGTTGGTTTTAACAGTTTTTTTTAAAAATTGAATAGGCAGCATAAATTTGGGAGAAGGAGCTGGATTCTATTCCATCCACTCACCATCAATAAACTATTACTGAAATGATGGGACCAAACCTTGCCCTTCATTACAACTGTTCAATTCCACTGAAGGTAGGGGCCTGCACAGGTACAACTGAGGGTTAAGTCTGAAGACACGTTTGCAAAGGTGTAACCAAGTATGGAATTTGTTTTACAGAATCTGGTACTGGTAATGATGCACTGAAAGCGGAGGGAGAGGGACCGTTTGATTCTCAGCTAGGGTGACCAGATGTTGTGGTTTTATAGGGACAGTGCTGATTTTTGGGTCTTTTTCTTATATAGGCTCCTATTACCCCCCACCCCCTGTCCCGATTTTTCACATTTGCTGTGTGGTCACCCTATTTTCAGCTCCCACTTGAGGTTGTGTGGATGACTGTTAGAAAATTTATACAATTAGAAAATTTGATACAGAAACATTGAGGCACAATAAACGTAAAACCCCACAGCTACATTTTTAGAGTCACCTTTCAGCTTAAAACTGCACTTTAATCTCCAGCACAAAACAAAGAACTGTCTGAAAGTTTTGAGAGTAAGAAAAAAAAATGAGACTGGTTCAGAGTCTTGCACATCCCCCTCCCACCTGGAAACTTACATTTCTTCTTTCTTTTATAGCCAATGGTGAGAGTACGGTACCTGCTCCTACCCAGAAGCCACTGCGATGTCGCTGTAATCGCCACTGTAGAGCAGACTCAGTCAACAGCATCTGCAGGTTGATGGGACAACTAGTATTTCAGCTATTTTTGGGGGGAAGGTTATGCACAATAATCAACCTTTTAAAACTTGGGTGCCTCAAGTTCAGCATCTAAATCGCTTTAGGCACCTTTAGTACAATCAGTATCAAATGAAATGGGTGGTGGGCGCTCTATAAATCAGACCATTTTTATTTAGGTGCCTAAATATAGGTTTTTAGAGGCTTAACTTGATACATTCAAGTTTGAACATTTAGGCCAATACTTGTCTTAATAATTTGCATATGAAACAGAGTTGAACTACAAATAGGTTATCAAAAAGAACAAGCCATAGCAGATGGATGGATGGTGCAAATTGCTCTTCCCCTGTGCATAAGGACCAGTGTTAAAGAAATTGTGATTCTCTTGAAGTAGGGTAATGCTTTGCCTCTTTGGAGGGTTAGTGGTGGTTAGTGGGTAAATAATGGCGCAATCTAGCCTAAGATGTATATGTGGTTAGCCTCTCTTGTAGCAACATGAGGAGAAAATACTGCTCTGAGATTGGTGTGGTGAATCTCAACTCTGTTGTTCTCTTTTCCCCGTATATGAGGAACTCTGAGTTCTGCTTCTGTAAGGAATGTGGAATGTTGAAGACTTTGCTATTTAATGTTAAGTTCCTACAGCTTTTAGGCTTTCATCGGAGTCCAGTGGAGTATTGGGTATGCAAGAACTCTAGAACTGGGACACAGATATATTACTGTGACTGGACATTCCAGTTGGGTATGCAGTTCAATCTGAGGAGATTACAGGGAGTCTGATATTTTAATACTACTGGACTACTTTTTAAGGCAAAGTGTTATAAAAGAACAGGATGAAAGGAATCTCCAAGGTTGTTCAAGATGTTGATAGAGATTATGGAGGGCTTTTAAACAAAACCGGTTGCTTCTCAGTTCAACGCTATTCTGCACAGCCTGCAATTTCAAGACTTGTCAGATTTAAAAGGGCCAAAGCTTCGATAAAAGCCTTGGATAGTATTTTTCTGTCCCACTGTCCACTCCTCTTCCAAGTCCTATCGCTCTGTCTAGGAGCAGCAGTTAACCGCTATTGCATGGTCTTTTGTTTTTAAGGTTTAAAACTCCACACATGGCTACAAGTTTGCAGGTTCTCTGCTGTGGGAATCAGTCATTTCCTGGTTATGTCTAAGGAGAGCCAGTGTTTTTACACATACCAGCTTTCACAGCAGAGGACTTGTAAAGCAGTAACTAAAAAGTTGCAGCCGATTAGAAAATAAGAAAACACAAAGGTGTCCGCTTCAGAAACGTTCAGTTGGCTGGTGGAAGCATCCCCAGGAGCTAGAAGCAGAACCTGCCACCAAGCTAACACCTCATTAGCAGTGTAATGTGAAGTTTCTGAGGGTTTGTCTATAGTTAAAGCACTACAGTGGCAGCAGGTGTGCCACTGTTGCATCTCAGAGTAGGTATTACCTAGGTCCTCCTGTCACTATAGGTAACCAACTTCCCTGAGAGGCAGTGGCTAGATCAACAGGAGATTTCTTCCATCGACCTAGTGCTGTCTACGCGGGGACTTGGGTTGGCTTAACAACACTGCTCAGGGGTGTGAATTTATTACACCCCTGAGCAACATAGTTAAACTGGTGTAGACCAGCCTACGGCGATAGCTACATTTAAAGCACTACAGTTGCAGTGCTGCAGTCTAGACTCTCACTACAGCAATAGGAAGTGGGGTTCTCCTGGCCCTGTAGTTAATCTGCCTCATCTCCGAGAGGTGATTGCTAAGTCGATGGAAGAATCGTTCCTTCTGTTGACCTAGCACTGTCTCCACCAGGGGTTAGGTCATCAGAGCTACGTCTGTCAGGATGTGATATTTTCACACCTCGGAGAGACACAGGTGTGTCGATGGACGTTTTCAATGTAGCCAGGAGCACAAGTCCCACAAACAAACATCTGGATTTATTCAGAGTCCTTCCATGTGACACTTTTAAAACATCCCTTTAGTTTTACATCATAACCTGTAGCTGTTTTCAGCTATGTGTACCTAAAGCTAACCACTTACAAACAGTTAAAAAAAAAAGTGAAATGCCAGAATACGATGTCATGTCAGCCTGAATGAGAGGGGAAATTAATGTTAAATAAATGTTCTGTTAGCATGAGTCTCCTGTTGTTAAACAGCTGTCGCAAAATCATCCTTGTTGGAGTCACGCCTCTCTGGAAGTTTATTTCCAGTTTTAATTAAGGTATCAGATATTTAGTTTAAACCGGAGTTTACCTCACAAAACCTTATTCTCCCTCCAGCCCAGCACAACCCTTCCACCCCTAAAACGCTTTCATTTTCCCCCACCAGCTGCCCTTTCCTCTGTCATCTGAACACAGTACTCCTTGTTCATTTCACACTGCGCAGCGGCATAAAAGAAGAAATTGCTAAGCCAGTACCTGGAAAACGGAAGTTTCTACCATACTTCTTATACTATATTTCTTTGTAAAGATACCCTATGATTTGTCAGCAATAAAGTAAAGATATAATTCAAAGGGGCCTCTTTCCAAATATAATATATAAGGACTCTTTTCAAGGATGACGATTCAATATTTGTACACCTCCCATCATTGTAGAATCTATGTCTAAGCTCCAGGTGACCCCAATTTTCCTTATCTTTGCAGAGTCCAGTTACTTTTTAATATTTTTTTTCTTTCTAAAGTCTTCCAAACATAATTCAGAATGAAGGCAGAGAGATGCAAAGGGACCTCTGTATTGCAAAGGGTGCCCAGCCACTGAAGGTAGGAAGGAGTGAGTGAGCGATATTAGAGAGACGAGGTGGGTGAGGTAAAATCTCCTACTGGACCAACTGCCATTGGTGAAAGAGACAGGCTTTCAAGCTACACAGAGGTCTTCTTCAGCTCCGAATGGAGGGATACCAAGGTGAAGGGGATAGCACTGAGAGAGATTACGAGGTCACCAGTCAGCTGACTGTATTGTAATCAGTTCTCAAGAGATTTGGCCGAGCCTGCCCTGCTAAACTGAAACTCCTTTTACTTTGGGATCCTCACACCATAGAACCTTTAATTTTCACCCTTCACTGTAGTCTGAATTGCTATTTGCACATTATAGTGCCTTAAAACAAGCAGGAACTTTCATTCTGCTTCTCTGTAAATGATGTTTCTCCTTGTAGTGGGGTGGACCTCCGCTCCTGCTCTGAAGTGTTAGAAACAGCCCTGGGAGGGGCTGTGGCTGGAGAAAGCAGCTTTTAGGCTGGCCTGATTGAGGGAAGTGGCTGCAGCTGGAGCTACTCCCCAAACAGACTCAGCTGGCCCTATAAAGGCAGAAAAGCCAGGGGCAGAAGAAACAATCTTCCTCTGCCTGTAGAGGGAGAAGGGTTTGGTTGCAGGGAGCTAGAGACAAAGTACCTGAGTGGAGCAGGGCTGAGGAAAGGCAGAAGGTCGAAACCCTCCTTCCCAGTGATGAGTAGGCTGATACTGCTTGTCGACCACATTGAAAACCCAAGAGCAGTGAGGGGCTACGTCAAGTCTCATCTCCCTGTAATTTGGAAGTCGAACAGAAAGGCCTGGATGACATGCAGTATTTTCCATGAGTGGTTTGCAGAGCATGCCATCTCTGAATTTAAGGCTTATTGTCAGAAGAAAAATTTGGCCTTTTAAGATTTTCCTTCTGTTAGATAACACAGGTGTCCATAAATTGGAATATGAAGCTCTCTGCCCAAAGGTCAATGTACTATTTTTGCCACACAACACCGCATTGTTGCTGCAGCCTATAGACCAGGGTGTACTGGCCACTTTCAAGGCTTATTACCTACGGAGGACATTCTCCATGCTGATTAAGGAGACGGCCGGTGAAGGAAAGCCCAGTGTAAAGGAGCCTTGGAAGTCCTACAACATCTTGAACAGTGTGGAAAACATTGATCCGTCATGGGAAGAGGTCACTTAGCAATGTATGAATGGCATTTTGCGATATGCAGTGCCAGATGCTGTCCACGGCTTCAATGAATTTGATGCCATTTCTGCTTTCGAGCAAGGAATTGTCAAGTTGGTGAAGGATATTGACTTTGAGGAGGTGGAAGAAGATGATGTACAGGAGATGTTGGAGTCTCACGCTGTGAGCAACTGACAAATGAGGATCTGATTGAGCTGGACCAAGAACGGATATCTGAAGAAAGCAAGGACGATGATGAGGGTGATGTAGGGCAGGAAGCCAGGAGTCTAATGACCAAGTATCTCTCCCATTTCTTTGGATTGCTGGGTGACATGACAGAAATCATACAGAGGGGTGATCCTTTTCATTTTACAGTCTGCCAAAGTCTCCAGGGCTCTGTGATGCAGTGGCCTGCTACAGGGAGATCTATCATTCAAAGACTCATGAAGGAGAGCAGACATCGACAAAATCCTTTTTTAAGACTTCTGCAACCGAAAAGCCAGCCCAAGAAAACCCAGCCGCCACCCCTAGCTAAGTTTAACAAAATTGGCATTGTTGTATCCTGTAACACTGTACTGTATTTACTGTGTTAAAATGTTCTGTGTGTTTTAGCAGTGTTAGTGGGGTTCTACATTCTTTTGTTCAATGTTTTTTTGTGTAAAATGTGTGCTGTATAACCCGTCAGTGTAAAAAGGTGACATTGTTTAGGTGAAAAGAGCGTTGTCATAGGCGAGTGTGGTGAAGTTGTAAACACATCCAGCTCTTATTCCATTATTTCTTATGGGGAAAGATTGACCGGTATATGTCGTTTCGGTGTCCCATCGCCCTTTTCAAGAACACAACCCCAGTGAATACAGGGGACCCCCTGTGTTCATCATTCTGTCTTATACACACATACTTACATGTAATATGCAGTGAACTACAGCATAATAGATGTGCTACATGCTTGTTCAGATTGTTTTTAATGATGGAAAGATTTTAGTTTCTGACACAGCTGAACTGTGCAGCTGGAGTGTGCTATGCACTCCTCTGTATGTAGAGTGTGTTATAGTTGCCCTTTGAGGATCTGTTCCCCACCACCACAACAGAGCTCTTCCAGGGATTCTAGGAGACACTCTCTTCTACTCTCTTGCCCAGGTCTCTGGGCGGCTTTCCGAGGGGTGAAGGTAACTTTTACATTGAAAATTCTCCCTCTTAAATCTCATTTTTCCTATATAAAACGTTCCCCTTTTAATTTCATTCCACATTCTTCATTCATTGTATCATGGGCTGAAGCTGGTGAGACATTCTTCTATTGCTGTCTCCAAAAAGAATCATTTCCTCCATCCCTCAAAGTTTTTGAGCTCTCTCCCCCTCTGCTTTCCATGATCTAACTTGCTTTGTCATTTTACATCAGAAGTAAAATTTTCACAAGCACTAAAGTGACTTAGGAGCCTATGTCCTATTTTCAAAACTGATTTATGAGTCTATGTCGTGTTGAAAGTCAATGGAACGCCAAAACCTCCTGATTCTTCTCTTTCCCTTCTTAATAGCACCTCTTCTAATGATCTGATTCCTTTCTTTCTCCTCCTTATGTATATTGACTTTATTAGAGAACATCAGTTGTTGACTTCTTTTCTTTTTCAGTTGATTGCAATTTACTGTTTTGTTACTGTGTCCCTGTGTTACATTTACTCATTGGTTTGAATCTAAGGCACCATGTAAACAAATAAAATGTAGTATAATATAATATTGTACGCTAATGGATTCTTTTCAGTCTCTTTTCTTGGCAATCCTGTCATTCCTATCCTGAGACTGAGTAGTGAAGTCATGGGAGTTGTTACCTGTCTGAGGCACGTAAAGTTCGAGTGATTTTTTTAAGGGGATAGGAATAGCAGGACGCAACAGAGTTGGTTTAAAGCCAAATGGCTGTGTTTATTTTAATAACAGGAATAGATTACACTTTGGCTAGGAAGAGCAGCGTGTTAACTCTTATCTACACTGCTTCACATAAAAGGAAGAGGCAAGGCCAAAAGATAAGCTATAAAAGAGAAAAAGGAAAAAAAAGAAAAAAAAACCCAACTGCTTTTCTTATACGCAGAATGAAGTAAATGCAAGAAACAGAAGAGGGGGTAGAGACGGGGGAAGAGTCAGGCAAAAGCAGAAATATTTGCAGAAATTACAAAATACATACCACACTCCAGATACAGCTTACCAGCAGCATAAACGCCGATTGCATAGCGAATTAGGGGAGGTGATCTTGTTTAACACGAAACGACACGAGACGGTGAAACCCAGAGGAGATACGCTGGCCGAAAGAGTGATCAGACCTTCAAGCTGAAATGCGGGAACTCCTCCCGATTCTGGCGTGAGACATAGTTTTGTCTGGGGGCTTTTACTCGTGTCAGTTTCAGATTGGTTCCCTTTTATGTATGTTGATACTGGATTGGCCTCCTAGCTCCTTCGCCTTCCAGGTTCCGAGCAGGAGCCGCCTACGTAGCAGAAGCTGTACTTGGCAAGCACGCTACTTCTTTGTTTGAGACATGCTTACATGTCTGTATACAGATCACAGGGTGCACTTGACACACTAGGGTTATGCACACGACACCTTGGGGCTTTCCTGTCCTTTAAGGAACAGGAATCTAACCCAAAATGGAGACTACTTTGTTCTTTTACTAAAGCAAAATGGCTGTGGGCCGACAATTGGCCATAAAGAGACCGTGTTTAAGCGTGCACTTTAGGGTTGTGACATTACCCAAAAGGGTTGTTGTCTTCCTTACTTTACTCTCATGCACCACATGTAAGTAGTATAAAAGTAAATTGTGTGCTTTTGTGAGAACGTGATCTGTAGTGTGCAACTGGTTACTATTCAGATCCAGAAGTTAGTAACTTGTCCTGTTTGTTGAAAATAACTGTAAAACAAGCTTACTCTGACTAGATTTCACACAGTTAATTTAAAAACGTGCCACAGTAAATGTTTGGTCCTATCCGGCGTCCTTCTGTGCCACAGCTCATATTTCCAAATTGTGTTTATGCCTTCAGTGTGCAACAGAATGTTCCTCTTTCCCTACAACTTCTTTATTGGCATTCGTGGTTTTGTTTGTTTGTTTTGTTGGGTTTTCCTTTCTTTCAAGTAAAAAAAATAATTATTTGAAATTCCAATTTATATAAATCTTGTAAATCGATTTAGTTACTTCTTCTGTCTGTTTCTTTTTTATTGTCCTTGTTCGTTTGTTCTTTTGTTATGAAAATATCTAATAAACATAAATGTTAGAAAATAAGAGGTTAATAAAACATATATTGCTCTAGGACTTGATTGTTTGAGGATAAAGGGCTATATCTTTTTTATTATTCATTTTATTTCTTATGATAAAGACAGATTTCATTCATGTTGATAGGGTGGTGAGTCCCCAGAAGGTGATGAGAAATGAGCAGAGAAGATTTTCAGTCAGATGCAGGCGCTCTTTTTGTTTCCCTGATAACATTCATGCATTTGACCTTCATTAGAGAAAGACATTTGTCACCAGCACCATCTCGCCATCTGTTAGTATACGTGTTCTCTGTTGTACGTGCTCTTGTAAACTGAAGTATTATGTATCACTTTAGGCTTATAACTCAGGTAAACAGTTACGAAGGATATTGATAAGTCAAGAGTTTGGACGCAACAGAGTGTTGCAGTTTGCAATATGGTTAAAGTAAGGACTATCACTCTTAATAGTGTTTCATGGTCATTAGTTCAGTGACAGTGGCCTCTTCAGGTCTGCTTCTGTACAGTGTGTGCATGCACAAGTGGGCCTGCTTTAGCATTGATGCTTTTACTAAGATAGGCTTTGCATCACTGGAGACCCACCGATTAGGAGACCAATGGTTCCCAACCTATTTACCACTGTGGGCTGCATGTGCAGCTCTCCATGCATCATGTTGGCCATATCGACACAATATATTACTCTACCTCTATGGCCCTGAGGATATCAAGTGGGCCGCAGCTGTGCGCTGATTGGGCCGCAAGCGGCCTGCAGGCCATGGATTGAGAGCCAATGGGATAGACATTTGTGCAGAGGGGATAGGCCTTGGGTGAAGATTTTTAATTATGTGGGTTAGGGGTTTGTGTGACAATGTGAGCTTTGTGGCCTGGCTTCTTTTTGAAGAAAAGTGATCGGTTTGTGATTGCTGTCTGTCTTAGTTAAAGTTAAATCCAGCAATGTGTGCGTGCCAGGAGCCTGGGATAAGCATTCATTTGTTTTGTACATTGAAATAACACTGCGTAAATAAATAAGATTTTACACGTGATAATAGTTTAGTCATATGCCTTTTGTTACATTGCTGTTCAAAGTGTGTTGATTTATCAATGGTTTATTTGTGGGGCTCAGCATGTCCAATAGCAAATCTCTCATTTTAAAAAAAACTAACTCTGCTTTGCTCTTTCTAATCTTTAGGACTGATGGTGTCTGTTTCACCACAGTAGAAGATGAAGAATCTGGAGTATGTGAAATTGCCTCAGGATGCCTATGCTTCGAAGGCTTAGACATCCAATGCCGGGTAAGAAAACAGTTATGATCACGGTTTGGTCTGGCTATTGTGATAGTTTTCATCCAGCGGCAGTGTAGTCAGGATGAATGCACACATCTGCTGCTTTGAATTTTGGTCATGTGGGGAATGTGCTCTCTGCACTGAATGCTGAGGAAATGGCGTCTGCTCCCTAAAACTCTTGCTGCTACTTCAAGCACACCATATTGCTAGTTCACTAATGTTAGCCCCTGCTCTCCTGGTGAAACTACCACTCTGGTAATTCCATTCTGAATCTCTAAATTCCCCCTGAAGCTTGAATTAGGTAAGACATTCTTCCCTTCCTTTCCCAAACTGCTGTGTGCTGCGTAGCAGTGTGCCATAAAAAAGTTGCTGTTTTCACACTCGGAGTTGTTGCATGTCACTGATGTGTAACGTGAGTCCTGTAGGTGTAGATAGTCCAGCCAGTACATTTGGGGATTCACCTTTATGAAGATTTTCTATTCCAGGAAGGGAAATGTGTGTCCATTTCAGGTACTGCCATCAGCTTCTCACCCTATGTAGCAATTCTCTTTTGGGCTTCCATGTTTAACACAGAGAAATCACTCGGGGTTAAGTCCCCAGCTGTTCCATGCAGACCTCAGCATGATGGTGGAGGGAGGACAGCGGGTGGAATGAAGATGGCTCTGAGTACCTCTACACTGCAAAATAAAACAATAAAAGACCACCCCCATGGGAGCGATCCTCAGAGCCTGGGTCAACTGACTTGGGCTTTTGCTACCGGGTGTTGAATAAGGGTACAGGTTAAGAATAACAGTGTAGACACTCCTGCTCAGGCTGGAGTCCAGGCTTTGACACTCTACTCCTTGCTGGGTTTCAGAGCCTAGGCTTCAGCCCAAGCAGGAACATCTACAGTGCTATAGTGTGAGCCCAAGTCAGTCGACCCGGGCTCTGAGACTTGGCTGCCGCATTTTGTTTGTTTGTTTGCAGTGTAGATGTACCCTAAGTAATCTTTCGGCCCCTACACCTAAATCTGGGCCTGTCCAGGGGAGAACCAGCAATTGGTTCAAGTTAGAGGAGGCTAAGGGTTGCTTTTATTTGCACCTGCTTGTATTAAACTCCTAGGAACCATTTGTCCCTGCCAGCAGGTATATGGGATCTTGGGGAGCAATTACCACACAGGTGGGGTGCCAAATAATTTCTTTATTAAAGGAAAAAGGAAGTGGTGGGAATTTAACAATAAAATATGATGGGATGGGGTGTTGTCATAAGCATAAATCCCAATTCCGAACCTTAGCGTCCAAAATGTGGGTGCCAAGGATAAATTCCTCTAAACTTAATTACCAGCTTAGATCTGATAGCGATGCCACCAGCCAGATTTCCAGTCTCTGGTGCCCTCTGGTCTCCCCAAACCTTCCCTGGGGGACCCCAAGACTCAGATGCTCTGAGTCTTACAACAAAGAGAAATATCCCCCTCCCCTTGTCTCCTCTTTATTTCCTCCACGGCTTCCCACCCTGGGTACACTAGGAGATACCGTTTCAAGTCCTTGAGATGCAAACACAGAGAGATCAAGTTTTTTCACCCTCAGTCAGAGTTCCTGCAAAGGTAAGCTTTGCAACTCTGACACAAAGAGATTTTCCCTTCCGCCCTGTTTCCTTCCTCCCCACCAGTTCCCTGGTGAGTTCTAACTAGGAAAAAATCCAACAGGTCTTAAAAAGAAAACTTTATATAAAAAGAAAGAAAAAAGACATAAACAATGGTCTCTGTATCAAGGTTGACAATATACAGGGTCAATTGCTTAAAAGAAGAATGAATAAACAGCCTTATTCAAAAAGGAATACAAATTAAACATTCCAGCAAACTACACACATGGAAATACAAAAAACAATATAAAAAACCTATTGTCTTCTACCTTTTGTACTTACACTTGGAAACAGAAGATTAGAAAAACCTGGAGATAGAAATCACTCTCATAGCCGAGAGAGCACAGAACAGAGAGACAGACAAAAGACACACACCCCAAAATTCCCTCCCTGAGCTTTGAAAAATCCAGTTTCCTGATTGGTCCCCTGGTCAGGTGTTTGGTTCCCTTTGTTAACCCTTTACAGGTAGAAGAAACATTAACCCTTAGCTATTTGTTTATGACAGGTGTATAGGGTGTTTACAATAGACAATGGTGAGGGGGGTTCTTATTGAACAGTTTAGGGAGTTCTAACAGTGGGGTACAGTAAGTGGGGTTCAGCACAATGGGATACAGTACAGTTAATAAGCAACTCAACTTTATATAGGAACAACTTTAGATACAGTGTGGAATGCAAAACGTACCAAAAAGAAATGCAAAATGAAATGCTAGCTTCTATATAAAATGGTTAACAATCTTTGATAGAATGTATTAAGTGGTTAGTGGCCTTATGTACAATGTAACACAATGGTATTAATGCAGATACAAAGTATATCAGAAAAGTGGAGGCAACCAATGAGGTGTTATAGTTTCAAGTAAAATGTGAAACACAGAGCAATAATACAATATGGGTGATAAGTGAATTATGCAATGTAGAAAATTACTGACTTAATTTGTGAGGCTGTGATAGCAAGAGTGTACCTAAAAGCTGGGTCAAGGAACGGTGGGGGGGGAGTGAATGATTAGAGTAAATGATTAGTGGGGATGCAACTGATGAGAGGAGAGTGTGGCTACAAGCAGGGAGAAGCTCTGGAGCCCTGCGGGGTAAGGACAACGGGCTAGAGAGAGGTTTTAAGCAACAAGCAGACACCGAAAACAAAGGAAACAAAAACGGCAAAGGGTTTGGGAAGTTTCACAAGGGGAGAAGCAGCAAGGGGTTTGGGAAGTTTGGAGGGTGATGCAAATGCGGGGGGGGCAGCAAGGAGTTGTAACAAGGAGACACGAAGAAGCACACGGGGCGAGGGATTGGAGCGGGGGAAAAACAGACAAAGTTATACAGAGGGAGAAGCAACAAAAAACCTTATCTATCTTAACCAACAAGTAGGCAAAACAACAAATATCACAATTCTAAGCAAAACTATAACAAGCAACTATACGGAGCAACAAGACAGCAAACTATAACAAGGCAGGTGAAACTTACAAGCTCTATAATCTTAACAAACTATAACTTATTAAACTAAAAAACAAAAACTATGGTGCACCTTATGCTATGGGGAAGTTTCAGAGGGCAGAGTGGTATGTGCCCAGAATCCGGCTTCCATGGAAGCCAAGGGATGGTGTCTGCAGCAGTGGATATAGCTGGATGCAGAGAGCCCCGAGGCAAAGCCCATAGGAGCAGAGCTTAGCAGCGGCACAAACTTATTTTTAGCAGCAAAGTGCTGCGGAGTTTAGGAGAGGTTTTAAGACAAAGACCAAGGTTTAGCTTGAGTCTGTGTGTTGGGGAGACAGAGCCAGCAGCTAAAATAATAAAATAAAAGTATAGGGAGTTTCACAGAGGGATTCTTACCAGCCCCCAAGGAAGCAGCAGAGGCAAAAGCAGCAAGAACATCAGAAGGCTAGGTACGGTCTCAATAATCAGGAGATCTCTCAGGCAGCAATTCGTTCTTCATGGGAGGGGTCAAAAACGGGGGTACGCTCAAAAATAAAATGAGAGCGGAGAAAGGACCCCCCAGAACCCCTGGCTGATCAGACCAGGCAGCAATGCAGGAAACTTTCCGCTGTTAGTTTTAAAAATGTCTGTTTTTAAAGGCAAACTGAGGCAGTTTCCCGCCAGTACTTTTGATTGGCTCCTCTTGATACAGGGGAGGAGAGGAGGCAGGGAAAAACTGTAGGTGGGCACAGAGACATGTCTGGGCAGAGTCCTGTGCAATAGGTGACTCAAGAGCACATGAGGCCTATGACTCATGCCCAGGATCTTAAAAACACAATAGGTCTTGCAGCTCTGGACATTGCCTACCCTACACCGAGCCCAGGTTTAGCAAGGTGATAACAGGACTAACCCTTTGAACAGGGCAGTGGTCCCACTGAGCACAAGTGGCCATCCTTTTGAGAAGGGCAATGGCTCTTGGTAAACAACTTTAAGGGGCCCTCCCTTTGAGAAGGTCAGTGGCCCTGGTAAACAACTTAAGAGCCAGGGAGGGGAGGCCACAGGAGAACAAAAACAAAATGGAGTATGGGGACAGCTGTAAGAAACAAAATGGAATAGGGGGATAGCTGTAACAGAAACCATTATTCCAGTAAATATCTCCAAAGTTTAGTGCACTGTGTTCTGTCCCCTCCTGCTCCCTCGTCATGCCCTTCACAATCTATTTCGCTGGAGGGGAATAGATGACAGAGTTGACTATGTTGGCTTTAAGCCGTCTGAGAATGCCCCTACATGAGGGGAATCATGCACTAAAGCCAAGATTTTCAAAAATAGGAGTCTAAAATGAGGCTTCTAACTGCTTACTAAATAAGTAGCCAGATTTTCCAAAATGCTCAGCATCCTAAAGTCTCTGTTGAATTCATGCCTGATGTTAGGCATCTGTTTCTGGAAATCTTGGCCTTGGGGCAAAATTCTGTCTGCTTTGCTCTAGGAGATGTGATGCTGTTTCCCATGTCAGGTCTGTCTCCTTCTCCAGCACCCAAACAACAGTGTCTGTTTAAAAGAACAAAGTTGCTCACACAGTTCTCTGTGACTTTCTCTGTTGCAGGATATGCTCATAATACATGAGAGAAGAACTCTTGTTATTGCGTGCTGCAGAGACAAAGATTTCTGCAATGAAAACCTTCACCCAACGCTGCCACCTCTGAGAAATACAGGTAAGAGGAAGAAGAAAATCTAGCCTTAAATCAGTAGGTCCATGTATTTTTCCTAGAAAAGAAAAGAGAATTAGACGAGCTGCATGGAAAACCAACTCTTTTTGTATCGTGTAGCTGTTCTGGTAATATGCAGAAACAGTATTGATTTGGTTGTTGCTGGTGTTTACCTCTGTTTGTATTCCCATCATGCCTACAGGCATCAGTCAAGGATCAGAGACCCATTTCCCTAGGGACTGGGCGTAGTAAAAGAACGGTTCCTGCTTCAAAGAGCTCACAGTCTAGCTTAGGCTGGGGCAAGGACTATCTTTTACTTTGTACAGTGCTTAGAGGGGCAGCGGGGGTGACTTACCGAGGCCTCTGGGTGCTCATGCCGTACAAATATAGACTAACAATCATGAATGATTTCACGGAGTGTTGGGGGAGACCAGGCCCTGCACCCCCACTTCCTGTGATTCACCGGAACTCTCAGCCAGCCAGTAACACAGAAGGTTTATTTAGACAACAGGAACAGAGTCCAAAAGAGGTCTTGCTGGTACAGACAACAGGACCCCCTTTAGTTAGATCCATTTGGGGCCCCAGGGAGGCCACAGCCCTGGTGGGAAGCCCAAGCCCCGTCGGGCGCCCCTCTCCATTTCCCAGCCAGCTCCAAACTGAAACTCCCTCCAGCCTCTCACTCAGCCTCTCCCCAGCTCCTCCCCCAGCCTTTGTGTCCTTTGTCCAGGTTCCTGGGCAGAGGTGTTACCTGGCCTCCAACCCCCCTCCTGGGTTCTCATGTTACATGCTCAGGTGTCCTCCCTTCCCCAATGCAGCCAGTCCCAGCCAAACTCCCCTGCAACCTTCCCAGGTCAATACTCCTCACTCAGCATTCCCATAACACAGCAAGAACATTCCCACTTCATCACAAATGCCCTCTGTCATCGCAAAAGATTGTAGTTTGTAGCTACACAACAGTTTCTGAATGATGCTTGGGATCAGATCCTCAGCTGCTATAAATCAGTGTAGTGCCACTGAAACCAGTGGAACTAATGACGATTTATAGCCGCTGATAATCTGGCCCTCTGAGAACAAGGTCTAGGCGTTGCCATGAACTCTGTGTTTCAGAGCTATAGAACAAAAAATACAGTAACACTGCACAAAAGCATGTCCAGTTTGGGTTAGAAGTTGTACAATATTTGTTTTTTTAAAATACAGCAGTTCCTGGGTAAGCACGACATTTATAGACATTGGCATAGCCTCCATGGTGCCCTATATAGGGGCCCGCCGTCCCTCTACCTTCTTACTGCCGGTGATGGCTAGCTGGAACTTTGGTCGCTCTTGCAGCAAGCCTAGCAGTGTCTCGTCTAAGTGTATATAGTTGTTTCCTCACTCATATTTAGAGTTAGTGTTAGTTCTAGATAGTTAATAGTTGTTGGGGGGCTTGCCCCCGCAACATACTCATCGCCCCACTGGGGCATGCCCGGATCCCCAGGGTTTAAACTCTGCATGGACTGTGTGAAGTTTATGCCAAAGAGTGACTTGCACTCATCCTGCTTGAGGTGCCTCGGGGAGAGCGAACAAAGAGACCGGTGCAGTATCTGCAGGGGATTCCATCCAGGACTCTTAAGGACAGAGAGCAGAGACTCAGAGTGCTCCTGATGGAGACAGCTTTACAGCCACACTCGGACCGTGAGCCTGCCGATCTGGTGCCCAGCACCTCATCCTTGGTGCACATGCACCGGCACCGCTAACGGGACAGGAGGCCCAGTCTAAGACCTCGAAGTCCCGGCACCGGAGAGAATCGGGACATAGAAAATCAGCCTCTGTGTGGCACCAATCACCATCTCCAGTACCTGCGAAAAAGAAGAGGGCGGTGAGGGACCGATCACCCTACCAGGACCTTAAAAGGCCGGCGGCATCCACGACTGCCATGGGACAAGCCGAGCCACAACAACACCCTCCCAAGGTACCGTTGACTCCTGCCCCGGTGGGGGTGCGGTCGAGTCCGGACCGGTCTAGATCCCCAGACCTCAGTGAGAATGTGCGTCCCCCATCGACGCCGGAGGTGTTCGAGGTGGCCTCTGACTTATTAAGCCTCCCAGTGCCAGCCTCCCCGCACCTGTGGAAAGAGCCGCTAGACACTGCCCTACCCCCGATTCAATCAAAGGGCAAGCAGGCCAGGATGTTGCCGCAGTCCCCACCCTGTGCCAGTCCGGCAACACTGGTGCAGAGAGAGCACTCCCTGTCCTCATGGCACCACTCGCCGATGACAGTGGTTACTGTTCCCCCTTGGTTCTCCTATTCGGAGACCTTGGACTCAAAGGCGGAATCCTACCGCTCCAGTAGATGGAGGAACAGGAGTTCAGCTTCTCAGGCAAGCCAATGACCTTACCCGGCGCAGTGGAAGCAATAGTGGCAACCGCCGTCCTAGTGGCCGTTCTGGACTCCCTGGGCCTACCATCAGTCCCTGAGAGATGTGCATGGTCTGTGCTCCAGGTCTGCGTTGGTCTCCTCGACTTCGGTGGCTCCCACCGGCACCACTGTCTGGCAGGAGTGTGCCAGAACAGAACTCGGCACTGCCTAATCAGACACTAGCACCAACAGGGACCATGTTTCTGATGCCGCAGGCACCGCTCAGCACACCTCGTCATTTGGCATTGACCCTAGTACTGGCCACGGTGCCGCATCCTACATCAGCACCAGCCATGCAACCAGAGTATCATGTGCCGCAGAGCCCTGCAGAGGCTGAGGGTACAGAGGAAGGTCCTTGCAGGTGGTGATCTCATCTTCCTCACCAGATGAGGTGCATGTGGAAACTTCAGTGGCACCAGCCCTAGAGGACAACCAGGTGCTTCAGCAGCTACTTAAGCATGACGCTCAGAGCCTGACGATCCAAGTGGAGGACATCAAGGTGGATGTAGATCCGGTAGTGGATATCCTGGCCCCCTCGGGCCCATCTAGACTTGCCCTACCATTGATCAAAATGGTAACTGATACGTCCCGCACCTTGTGGCAGATGGCAGCTTCGTTGGCCCCTACGGCCTAAAAGACAGAGAGACACTACTTTGTACCCTCCAAGGGCCATGAGTACCTATATATCCACCCTCCCTCGGACGCTCTGGTTGTGGATGCGGCCAACCAAAGGGAGCATCAGTGGTTCCAAGGGTTTACACCGAAGAACAGGGAGGCCAAGAAGTTGGACCTCTTTGGTGGAATGGTGTACTCAACGGGGGGTCTGCAACTACGTATAGCCAACCAACAGGCTATAGTGAGCCAGTTCGGCCATAACACATGCTCGGCCTTGTCCAAGTTCACTGAACTCCTCCCCCAGGAATTGTGAACAGAATTTTCCGCTCTGGTGGGGGGAGGAGCTAATTTCCTGGGCATCTCTCCAAGCGGCCCTGGATGTGGTGGATGCAGCCTCTCACACGCTGGCAACCGGGCTGGTCATGCTGTGGGGAGCCTGGATTCAGGTCTCAGGCCTTCCAAAGACGATCCAGGACCTCCCCTTCGAGGGGCCCCTGGTCTTCTCTGAGAAGATGGACAAAAAGCTGCATAGCCTAAAGGACTCGAGGGCTACCTTATGATCCCTAGGCCTGCACACCCCAGCCACCCAGTGCAGGCAATTCAGGCCGCAGCCAGCTCCGTGGCCATACCAGCCTCAGAACCGCCCAGAGCCCTCGCATAGGCGAAGCAGAAAAAGCAGAAGAAGGCAACGACAACCCTCTGGCCAGTCGTCCAGCCAGCCGCGGCTCCACTGGGGCCTAGACCCCAGATTAGATTGTGTGGTTGAGGACGACCTACCAGTCAGGACTCTGGATCCTACCAACCCTACCTTTTCATCACATCTGTCCCCCTTCTATCATACATGGTCCTGAATCACATTGGACAGTTGGGTGCTCCGCACAGTAGATAGGGGATATTCTATCCAATTCTCCTCTCTCCTGCCCCACCAGCCCCCCTCCCCATCCCTCTTCAGGGACGCCTCTCACGAGCAACTGCTAATTCAGGAAGTGCAATCCCTCCTCATAGTAGGGGCAGTGGAGGAAGTTCCTCAGGAACACAGGAGCAGGGGTTTTTACTCCCAGTATTTCCTAATAACGAAGGCAAAAGGCGGGGACTCAGATCCATTCTGGACTTGTGGCGTCTGAACAAGTTTGTAAAGAAGCTCAAGTTCTGTATGGTCTCCCTGTCCTCCATCATCCCTTCCATGGATCCAGGAGACTGGTACGCCACCCTCAGCTTGTAGGACTCGTACATCCATATTACAATAATCCCTCAGCACAGACTTTATCTCAGGTTCATTGTGGGCAACACCCGTCTCCAGTTCGCAGTCCTGCCTTTCGGTCTGTCAATGGCCTCAAGGGTCACAGCTTTCCTGTACAAGCATGGAATTCAGATGTTTCCCTACCTGGACAATTGGCTCATCAAGGGCCGCTCCAAGGCACAGGTGGACGCTCAGGTAGTCTTTATCAGACAGACCTTCCTCGAGCTTGGTCTCCTGTTGAACAAGGCCAAACCTACCCTGTCTCCTGTCCAATGGATAGAGTTCATAGGGGCAGTTCTGGACTCAACGCAGGCCAGAGCATATCTACCGGAGGACAGGCTTCGATCCGTGTCCGACATCATCCTTGGTCTCTGCCGTTTCCTGACCACCACAGCAAGGAACTGCCTCAAGTTACTGGGACATATAGCTGCGTGCACCTAGGTGGTGAGCCACGCCAGGCTCAGGCTGTGCCCTCTTCAGTCCTTGTTAGCGACTGTGTATCGACCAACCAGGTACACACTGGTCTCGGTGGTGATGCTTCCCCGAGCGGTGCTGGATTCCCTCCAGTGGTGGCTCGACCCGTGGGTGGTCTGTGAGGGAGTACCCTTCGCCATCCCTCAGCCATCCCTTTCCTTGGTGACAGACACGTTGGATCTGGGGTGGGGGGTGCATCTCGGGGATCTCAGGACCCAAGGCCTTTGGTCCCCAGAGGACTTCTCCCTATACATCAATGTCAGGGAGCTACGTGCTGTTTGCCTTGTCTGCCTCACTTTCAGATCTCGATTGATGGGCAGGTGTGTTGCAGTCCTCATGGCCAATACCTCGGCGATGTTCTATATCAACAAATGGAGGTGCACGCTCCTCTCCCCTGTGCCGGGAAGCCCCTGCATTATGGGACTTTTGCGTACAGAACGCAATTCACCTAACAGAACGGCCTGGTGGATGCCCTCAGCCACTCATTCCATGGTCACAAGTGGTCCCTTTGCAAAGATGTGGCGTGCTCAATCTTCCGCCTCTGGGGTTATCCCCATATAGACCTGTTTTCCTCAAGGGACAACAGAAAGTGTCGACAGTTCTGCTCCCTCATGGGGCGCAGTCCAGGGTCTCTAATGGATGCCTTCCTCCTTTTCTGGAAAAGCGGCCTGCTTTACGCCTTCCCTTCGATCCCCATGGTCCACAGGGTACTCCTCAAGATACTCAGGGGTCATGCTCGTGTCGTACTGATAGCGCCAGCATGGCCGCACCAGCATTGGTACAAGTCACTGCTGCACATGTCCATGCAGGCGGTCTTCACGGTGCCCCTTCTCCCACACCTGATCACGCAGGATCAGGGCCACCTCTGCCACCCGAACCTGGAGTCGCTCCACCTCACAGCCTGGATGCTCCATGGTTAAACCCAGTGAAAATGCAATGCTCACAGCAGGTCAGACAAGTCCTCAGTAGCAGAAAACCCTCCACCAGGGCCACGTACATGGCCAAGTGGAAACATTTTTCCATCTGGGCTGAACAGCAGGGACAGACTCCATTGCTCACCCCGATCCCTTTCATCCTTGATTACCTACTCCAGTTGAGACAGTGGGGACTTTCCCTCTCTTTGGTTCGGGTCCACTTGGTGGCCAGCTCCACGTTCCACCCAGGAGCTGAAGGTGGTTCAGTCTTCACAAACCCATTGGTTTTTCGCTTCCTCAAGGGCCTGGATAGGCTGTTCCCGCATACTCAACAACCAGTCCCAGCGTGGGACTGTAATTTGGTCATCTCCGCCCTCACGGGGCCCCCTTTCAAGCCACTGGCTATGTGCTCTTTGCTATATATCTCCTATAAAGTCGCATTCCTCATGGCTTTCACTTTGGCCAGGAGAGTATTGGAGCTCAGAGCACTGACGTTCGAGCCTCTATAAACTGTCTTCCACAAAGACAAAGTCCAACTCAGGCCACACCCAGTGTTCCTTCCGAAGGTGGTCTCCCAATTCCACATGTCAGGACATTTTCCTCAACACTTCTCCAATGCAGAGTGTAGACTGCATTCCCTGGACATTTGCAGGGCCCTGGCATTCTATACTGAATGAACTAAACCATTCAGGAAATCAACCCAACTCTTTGTGGCTGTGGTTGACAGGATGAAGGGGCTTTCCGTCTCTTCCCAGCGTATCTCCTCATGGATCACAGCTTGCATTTGTGAATGCTACAACCAGGCCAAGGTGCCTGCCCCACCAATCACAGCGCACTCCACAAGGGCACAGGCCTCCTTCGTGGCTTTCCTGGCTCAGGTCCCGACATAGGAGATATGGAGGTGTCCCACAAGGTCCTCAATCCACACATTCACGTCACACTATGCCATCATGCAGCAGGCCAAAAACGATGCAGCCTTCGGCAGGGCGGTGCTCCAATAGCAGCGAACTCCAACCCCACCACTTAAACTCAGGCCTGTGAGTTACCTGCTTGGAATGCACATGAACAAACACTTGAATTAAAAAAAACTGGTAACTCATCTTTTTGTAACTGTTGTTCTTCAAGATGCGGTGTTCATGTCCATTCCAATACCAACCCTCCTGCCCCTCTGTCGGAGAGCTGTCAAGAAGGAACTGAGGGGGTGGAGGGTCGGCGAGCCCCTTTCTAAAGTTGAGCCCCTTATAAAGGGCCTTATTTTAAGAGTTGCAGAGCACTTGCAGCTCCTTTTAACTTCTGTAAAAGTTGAGGATGCCCAGCACTTTTATTCAAGTGTCTAAATAGGGATTTTAGGTGCCTGACGTTGGGTACCCAAGTTTGGAAATGTTGACCACAGTGTATAGAAATCTAACCACTCTTCCTTGCAGAATCCTCTTCAGCATTTTATTTTTATACAGTTTTATACACACATAATCCATTAATAATAGTAAAGAAGAGGGAATTTAATTGTGAGCTCACTACAGTATCTGATGGGGGTAACTCCATTTACCTGAACAGAGTCACTTCTTGGTTTACTCTGGTGTAAGCAAGATCAGAGCTGAGCCCTGTGAATGTCGCACTCAACACTATTTGTGCTAAAGAAGCACACAAACGGCCAGCCCAGTTTTTATGGTAACATGTTCTATGAAACCAGAACCCCCTTGCTGCAAACGTATTTCCCTAGTCTCCAGAGTATGAAGAATTCTCTCCCTATCGTCTGCAGACTCTATTTAGCCTCTCCTAAGCTAATAGACAGTGACAGCTTCAACTGTTCCAAGCCACACCTTTAGAGGGAAATGACTGGCAAACCCAGACTGCTAACAAACCATGAAATAGAAGCTTGGCCCCGTGAGCTGCCACCTCTTTCACAGAGAGAACTGGACTCCCCAGTGGGCTCTCAGTTTCAGCTCCTGGCACACACACAGAGAGACAGTCCAGGTAGAAATCTGCTGCTCCAATGAGAATGATGTGCTCTAGGTTTTTTTCCTGATAGGCCCTGTGTTGGTGTCTCCTTTCAAAGGCGATGGCCATGGCTTGAATGTTCACATTGTTAATGCTCCAGCAGCAGGTAATGTCAGGTTAAAACATGACCTCAAGGCAGATAATGGTAGGTCATCTCTGCTCATGATGGGAAGGGGAGGGAAGGAAAGAGTTGGAAGCAAAGGTGGGAGAGGGAACTGGATCTTTAAAAGAAAAGTGCATGACAGTAAGCCAAGATTCCCCTAGGATCCTCTTTGTCTCATTACCCTAGTACAGTGGTAGGCAACCTATGGCACGTGTGCTGAAGGCGAAACACAAACTGATTTTCACACTGCCCGGGTCCTGGTCACTGGTCTAGGGGGCTCTGCATTTTAATTTAATTTTAAATGAAGCTTCTTAAACTTTATAAGCACCTTATTTACTTTACATACAACAATACTTTAGTTATATTTTATAGACTTATAGAAAGAGATCTTCTAAAAAAATTCAAATGTATTACTGGCGCTCAAACCCTATATTAGAGTGAATAAATGAAGACTCGGCACACCACTTCTGAAAGGTAGCTGACTCCTGCCCTCGTAAATCTGAAAGATAATAGTGTTATTCCACGGTGAGTCAATAAGGCTAGAATTGTCACAGTTTACTGTGTGTTCAGCATTTGTGTGGAAGATGCAAGACAATCAGATGGTGAGGACTTGAGAAAAATCTCATCTTTATTTGCATAAGAGTGAACACCAGGCTGGGGGTGGGGAGTGTGCTAAAGTATCACAGTTTTGAAACTCTGTAGTTTTAAAAGAAGATGGTGCAGGATTTCTTCAGTTTTCAGCATGAGAATATGCATGACGGTCCAACACGTGTGTTTGAAATGCGGCTACAAATTTGGAGATGACAGCTAAATTTTAGAGCAGAGAATGGGTATAGCGTGCAAGGATTAATTCAGACTTTTCAGGTGTTTTTATATAATCACAAATCTTACGTGTTGCTTGGTAATGTTGCTTTTTGAAGTGGTTTTAAAGAATGGCTCATCTGCAATGATACATTTTCCCACAAGTGCAGGAATAAAAAACAAATAATTTTTCCTGCTAAAGTGCTGTGTGAGAGAGAAATCCTTACATTGATGTAAAAATAACATTAGGGACTTTAGCTCTATGCCCTAGCAGGGATTAGACATCCCTTGTATGTCTTCTGTGCTAGGGTAGATACAGTTGGGTATAGGAATTGCTTTTGTTAAGACTCTCAGTTTTCTGAAATTAATAAAAGTTAATTAAGATAAAGAGTCACCAAACAGGACAAAGTCTGTATCCCAGCTGACAAGATACGTAAGATACAGGAGTATAAATCCCAGGTTTGAGGCGGTGGGGATTAGTGGATTGGTCATGAAGGGCTAAATACTCCCTTGCAAACTCAGTCACAAGCGCCAGAGTTACCAGTGAGAGCTTTCTCTGAGTAAAGACTGCAGGGTCAGTCAGGCCTTCGATTGCTGTTCCATGTGCTGCATTTGCCCTGTTCAATGAGGGCTAAAGAAGGAACACTTCAAATGGGTCTGAAATCAAGCGCTGTGTTACACAATGCTGCAGTAGAAAAGAAAGGGAACAATTCTCTTGCTTAATATAGTTATAAATTCTTGTGTGTCTTTTTACATGAGAAACTAACCCCAGGAAGGCAGAATGCATGTTACACCCAACCTAATGGGAAAGACATCTCAGGTGTGAGAGAGTAGCGTTGGCTTCTAAGACAAAAATACAGCTATTGTACAAAATTTTTATTGATTTTTTAAACCAGATTTTGTTGAAGAAAACGTTCGTCATAGGGCCTTGCTAATCTCAGGGATTGTTTCCAGTATACTCCTGGTACTTCTCAGCATATTCTGGTACTTCAGGTAAGTTGGAAGTATTTCAACTTTGTCTGCTTCAGATTTCTTCCTAACATCACTTTCCCCTCCCCCACCCCGGCTTATGAACTGTAAAATTAAAAAAATTAACAGGAGGGAATTGGGGAACAATTAAAAACACATTGTTTTTATTATAGGGAAAAATTGTATATTTTGTTAATGTTAAAATCACAAAGTCATCGATATAATGTCCCATAAAATAGCTGGTCTTTTGTATAGCATCCTTCATAGAAAGTATGTCCTAAAAAGCTTTCCAGTGGGAAACAACACAGAGTAGTATACAGTGAAAATTAAAGTAAACAGTGGTGCAAACACTCGCTATAGTAAATAAAGCTCAGAACCCTTTTAACCCAGTGTACACAAGGTTGACACAAATTCACAAACTCTACCCAAAGAGGCAGGGAGATTCAGAAAGCACAGGTAAATTCATAACAATACCTTTCTTTGGTCATAAAAGACCCACGACATTCATAACTAAAAGGCGAGGGATTTACTACATCTCTGTTTTTAGGACTATTCTCTAAATTGGGGGTTTAAAGTTGGTACTTGGCTATGCAAAATTATGTTGGATTCCCCAGCAGGATGATAATCAGCCCCTTTCATAGACTGAAAGCATTCTAATGTTGCGAATAGATCAGAAAATAGTCGTTGATGAGACTAGCTCATACTTTGGGTAATTGCTGGGGACTTCTGAACGACTAAAAATTAAATGTGAGTAGTGTTTTCTCTGTAGCATCTGTTCCTCATTGTACTGTCAACTAATTTCATTTTCACTAAAATCGTAGGTACAAAAGGCAAGCAACCGGACCTCGTCACAGCATTGGACTTGAACAGGATGAGACTTACTTTCCTCCAGGGGAAACCCTGAAAGACTCGATTGAACGGTCTCAGAGCATAGGAAGTGGATCTAGTTTCCCTCTGGTAAGAAAGGAATGTAATTTAGATACACACAAAGAGTCCTGTGGCACCTTATAGACAAAAATGTATTGGAGCATAAGCTTTAGTGTGTGGATACCCGCTTTGTCAGACGCATGTAATAGAAATTTCCAGAGGCAGGTATAAATATGCAGGCAAGAATCCATCTAGAGATAACGAGGTTAGTTCGATCAGGGAGGATGAGGCCCTCTTGTAGCAGTTGAGGTGTGAACACCAAGGGAGGAGAAACTGCTTTTGTAGTTGGCTAGCCATTCACAGTCTTTGTTTAATCCTGAGCTGATGGTGTCAAATTTGTAACTGAACTAAAGCTCAGCGATTTCTCTTTGAAGTCTTGTCCTGAAGTTTTTTTTTGCTGCAGGATGGCTACCTTTAAATCTGCTATTGTGTGTCCAGGGAGGTTGAATTGTTTTCCTACAGGTTTCTGTATATTGCGATTCCTAATATCTGACTTGTGACCTGTGCATTCCAGCTTTGTGCAAGGATTCCTATGTTTTTGCATGAGAGAGGGAGATGGACAAAGAGGGATGAAACCCATGTTGTGGAGTATATTTAAACGGCATTTCTTGGGATTTAACAGGTCCAAACTACTATAGCAAGGCAGATTGAGATGGTGAAACAGACAGGTAAAGGTCGCTATGGAGAAGTTTGGATGGGAAAGTGGCATGGAGAAAAAGTAGCTGTAAAAGTGTTCTTGTCCACTGAGGAGGCCAGCTGGTTGAGAGAGACCGAAATCTACCAGACTGTCCTGTTGAGGCATGAAAACATTTTGGGTGAGTGAGTGAAATAAAAGATAGAGATGATGCCGTTTTAAGTTTGTTAGTTATTCTTACTAATAACTTTGTACTTGCTGATGTCCTTTTCTCCATGAATTTTGTCACCTGCCATGCTTTGCCGTTAACCACAAAATGCTTCTCTCCATGGGGCAGATGTCAAAAAGCAAATCGTTTTAAGGGTCTCCATGCAGCTAGAGAGTAATTGGCTTTGGGAGGTTGTAATCCCCAACAACCATACACCTATTTTTCCCACCTGTGTCTGGGGTTGGTTTTTTATAAAGCAAACTCCAGGCCTCTGAATTGACATTTAAAAAATGACACCATGTGGAACTAAAAAAGAAGAGACACTGAAGGCATTCTCAGGGTATTTGTTTATAACACAGTTATGCAAGTTGTACAGAGCTTTCTGTAGGGGGCGATGTGGAGCCACACCATGCTAGGGAGAGCCATCATTAGGTATGTCTCTCTTGTGGCTGCTGCGTGTTTGTGTGATCCTTCCCCACACAATTATGTCCCTAGAGTGACCAAGAACTGAGCAGACATAGGAACATAAGAACGGCCGTACTGGGTCCGACCAAAGGTCCATCCATCCCAGTATCCTGTCTGCCGACAGTGGCCAATGCCAGGTGCCCCAGAGGGATTGAACCTAACAGGTAATAATCAAGTGATCTCTCTCCTGCCATCCATCTTCACCCTCTGTCAGAGGCTAGTGACACCATTCCTTACCCATCCTGGCTAACAGCCATTAATGGACTTAACCTCCATGAATTTATCCAGTTCTCTTTTAAACCCTGTTATAGTCCTAGCCTTCACAACCTCCTCAGGCAAGGAGTTCCCCAGGTTGACTGTGTGCTGTGTGAAGAAGAACTTCCTTTTATTTGTTTTAAACCTGCTGCCCATTAATTTCATTTTGGTGACCCCTAGTTCTTGTATTATGGGAATAAGTAAATAACTTTTTCTTATATCAGAGGGGTAGCCGTGTTAGTCTGGATCTGTAAAAGCAGCAGAGGATCCTGTGGCACCTTATAGACTAACAGATGTTTTGGAGCGTGAGCTTTCGTGGGTGAATACCCACTTCGTCAGACGCAGGTAGTGGAAATTTCCAGGGGTAGGTATATATATGCTAGCAAGCAAGCTAGAGATAACGAGGTTAGTTCAATCAGGGAGGATTGGGCCCTGTTGTAGCAGTAGAGATGTGAAAACCAAGGGAGGAGAAACTGGTTCTGTAATTGGCAAGCCATTCACAGTCTTTGTTTAGTCCAGAGCTGATGGTGTCAAATTTGCAAATGAACTGAAGCTCAGCAGTTTCTCTTTGAAGTCTGGTCCTGAAGTTTTTTTGCTGCAGGATGGCCACCTTAAGGTCTGCTATAGTGTGTCCAGGGAGGTTGAAGTGCTCTCCTACAGGTTTTTGTATATTGCCATTCCTGATATCTGATTTGTGTCCATTTATCCTTTTCCATAGTGATTGTCCAGTTTGGCCGATGTACATAACAGAGGGGCATTGCTGGCATATGATGGCGTATATTACATTGGTGGACGTGCAGATGAATGAACCAGTGATGGTGTGGCTGATCTGGTTAGGTCCTGTGATGGTGTCGCTGGAGTAGATATGTGTGCAGAGTTGGCATTGAGGTTTGTTGCATGGATTGGTTCCTGAGGTAGAGTTACTATGGTACGGTGTGCAGTTGCTGGTGAGAATACGTTTCAGGTTGGCGGGTTGTCTGTGGGCAAGGATTGGCCTGCCACCCAAGACCTGTGAAAGTTTGGGATCATTGTCCAGGATGGGTTGTAGATCCCTGATGATGCGTTGGAGGGGTTTTAGCCGGGGGCTGTATGTGATAGCCAGTGGAGTCCTGCTGGGTTTCTTTCTTGGCTTTGTCTTGTAGTAGGAGGCTTCTGGTTACACATCTGGCTCTGTTGATCTGTTTCCTAATTTCCTCGTGCGGGTATTGTAGTTTTGAGAATTCTTGGTGGAGATTTTGTAGGTGTTGGTCTCTCTCTGAGGGGTTAGAGCAGATGCGGTTGTACCTCAGTGCTTGGCTGTAGACAACGGATCGTGCTATGTGCCCGCGATGGAAGCTGGAGGCATGAAGGTAGGCATAGCGGTCGGTAGTTTTTCGATATAGGGTGGTGTTAATGTGACCATCACTTATTTGCACCGTGGTGTCTAGAAAGTGGACCTCCTGTGTAGATTGGTCCAGGCTGCGGTTTCAACAATTTCAATGATTTCAACAACTTCCACCCCACCATCAACCTCAGCCTGGACCAATCTACACAGGAGGTCCACTTTCTAGACACCACGGTGCAAATAAGTGATGGTCACATTAACACCACCCTATATCGAAAACCTACCGACCGCTATGCCTACCTTCATGCCTCCAGCTTCCATCGCGGGCACATCGCACGATCCGTTGTCTACAGCCAAGCACTGAGGTACAACCGCATCTGCTCTAACCCCTCAGAGAGAGACCAACACCTACAAAATCTCCACCAAGCATTCTCAAAACTACAATACCCGCACGAGGAAATTAGGAAACAGATCAACAGAGCCAGATGTGTAACCAGAAGCCTCCTACTACAAGACAAAGCCAAGAAAGAAACCCAACAGGACTCCACTGGCCATCACATACAGCCCCCAGCTAAAACCCCTCCAACGCATCATCAGGGATCTACAACCCATCCTGGACAATGATCCCAAACTTTCACAGGTCTTGGGTGGCAGGCCAATCCTTGCCCACAGACAACCCGCCAACCTGAAACGTATTCTCACCAGCAACTGCACACCGTACCATAGTAACTCTACCTCAGGAACCAATCCATGCAACAAACCTCAATGCCAACTCTGCACACATATCTACTCCAGCGACACCATCACAGGACCTAACCAGATCAGCCACACCATCACTGGTTCATTCACCTGCACGTCCACCAATGTAATATACGCCACCATATGCCAGCAATGCCCCTCTGCTATGTACATCGGCCAAACTGGACAGTCACTATGGAAAAAGATAAATGGACACAAATATGATGTCAGGAATGGCAATATACAAAAACCTGTAGGAGAGCACTTCAACCTCCCTGGACACACTATAGCAGACCTTAAGGTGGCCATCCTGCAGCAAAAAAACTTCAGGACCAGACTTCAAAGAGAAACTGCTGAGCTTCAGTGCATTTGCAAATTTGACACCATCAGCTCTGGACTAAACAAAGACTGTGAATGGCTTGCCAATTACAGAACCAGTATCTCCTCCCTTGGTTTTCACATCTCTACTGCTACAACAGGGCCCCATCCTCCCTGATTGAACTAACCTCGTTATCTCTAGCTTGCTTGCTAGCATATATATACCTACCCCTGGAAATTTCCACTACCTGCATCTGACGAAGTGGGTATTGACCCACGAAAGCTCACACTCCAAAACATCTGTTAGTCTATAAGGTGCCACAGGATTCTCTGCTGCTTTAACTTTTTCTTATCTACTTTCTCCACATCACTCATGATTTTATATACCTCTATTACATCCCCCCTTAGTCTCCTCTTTTCCATGCTGAAAAGTCCTAGGCTCTTTAATCTTTCCTCATATGGGACCCGTTCCAACCTCCTAATAATTTTAGTTGCCCTTCTCTGAACCTTTTCTAATGCCAGTATATCTTTTTTGAGATGAGATGACCTTGCTTAGCTGAGTGGTTCCTTCGGTTCATGCCCAGTGGTCTGTGATGGGATGTTAGATGGGATGGGATCTGAGTTACTGCAGAGAATTCTTTCCTGAGTGCTGGCTGGTGAGTCTTGCCCACATGCTCAGGGTTTAGCTGATCGCCATATTTGGGGTCGGGAAGGAATTTTCCTCCGGAGCAAATTGGCAGAGGCGCTAGAGGTTTTTCGCCTTCCTCTACAGCGTGGGGCATGGGTCACTTGCTGGTGGATTTTCTGCAGCTTGAGATCTTCAAACCACAATTTGAAGACTTCAATAACTCAGACATAGCTTAGGAGTTTGTTATAGAAGTGGATGGGTAGGATTCTGTGGCCTGCTTTGTGCAGGAGGTCAGACTATATGATCATATTTGTCCCTTCTGACCTTAAAGTCTATGAGTCTATGAGACTCTTCCCTAGAACAAGCAAAGGACAGAGAGGGTGTTGGTTTTTTTTTTTTTTTTGTGAAGTCCCCGTCCCCCTCGATCACAATTTAACCCTTAACCTGGAGATTAGACAGAAACCACCGATAACCTTTAGCATGAGCTGATCTTAATATAGCTTTGGAATCACTCAGAGTAATTGTTGCACACTTTTTTCATGCAGTATAATCCACATTTTTAATACGTGCTGATGCAGGCATAGTTCATATCCTTACTAACTGAATACAATATAGATAGGATAAAGAAGTTGAACTTTGTAGCTGAAACTCACAAGTAACTGAGAGAGAATGTAGAGTCATGTGTGGTGTTCAAAAGCCCCGAAAAATATTAATCTGAAAATATTTCCTCCCCCCCCATAGGGTTCATTGCTGCGGACATTAAATGTACGGAGTCTTTGACCGAACTGTATCTTATCACAGACTACCATGAGCATGGCTCCCTGTATGATTATCTGCAATCCACTCCCTTGGATCCAAAAGCCATGCTAAACCTGGCCTATTCCTCTGCTAGAGGCTTGTGCCACTTGCACACGAAGATCTTCGGGACTCAAGTCAAGCCAGCTGTTGCCCACCGGGATCTGAAAAGTAAGAACATCCTAGTGAAAAAGGATGGAACCTGCTGTATAGCAGACCTGGGCTTGGCAGTTAAATGGTTTAGGTGAGTAAAATGAGGTGCATTTCTTTGTGGGTGAATTCTTTCCTGCCCCCAGGCTTGTTAATGTCAGCAATAAAATGGAAGTTTTTTAATTGAAAGGGATCAGAGAGATACCACAGTATCTTTTTCTATCATTGACATGCATCCGACAAAGTGGGTATTCACCCACGAAAGCTCATGCTCCAATACGTTTGTTAGTCTATAAGGTGCCACAGGACTCTTTATTGTTTGTGGGGTGTAATATATATGATACACAGTTATACTATACTAGGGGCAGGTACAGGTCTATCACATCTTACGTGCATTTAACTTGCACAGTTTCAGTTTTATGCGGTTGGCAAAAACAAAAAAAAGAGAAAAATAACAATTTTAATATCGTACTTGTAGTGCAGGTGATTCTCCCCGCCATTACACTTAATGTAATTTTGACTGGACGCGATTTTCGCTTTATGCTCTGACTGCGGAACGTAACCACAGTGTAAGATGCAACAGACCTGTATATCATATATTATATGTTTATAAATAGAGGTTTTGTATTTAAATGGTAGTTCTAGTAGTATTTGCACACAAATTCCATTTTCAATAATTTCTCCTTAATAGACAACCGATTAATATTACTGCATGCTGAAAACAACATGTTAAGAAAACAACATTTAATGAAGATTTGATTGGTTTCACCTGCATTAGTGTTAAGTCTAATGCTAAAGAAAATCTCACAAATGTTACCAGGGTCCCTGTTGAGTCTTCTCTCTGTTGTGGTTCTGCATTTGAATGCTTAATACCGCCTGAGTCAAGTAAGCCTTTTAAGAAGGTGGGGCTGGTCACAGTCAGTACCTTTCTCTAGAAGAACTGTTCCATTAAGATTATGCATTATTTTTGACCTTGTTCAAGAATGATTTTTGTTTGAATTTGTTTTTTCTCCACATTCAGTTGGGTTTTCTGAGGTGGTTTTTTTTTTCAAACTACTTTTTTGTATGTTTGAGTTTTCTTTTTCTTTTCCTTTTAGTGATAAAATTGGGGTGGACGTACCACCTAAAACCCTGGTAGGAACAAAGCGCTATATGCCTCCTGAGGTGCGGGATCAAAGCTTGAATAGGAATCGCTTCCAGTCATATCTCATGGCCGATATGTACAGTTTTGGACTCATCCTCTGGGAGGTAGCAAGGAGATGTGTGTCAGAAGGTAAATGGCAAACATATTGTTGGTAAGTGGGGCGTGATTTTTCCTCGTAGCAGCAAACTCCGTTTATAACCTGAAGCTTCAAGTTCCGTCCTTTCTTTCTGGGTAGTAGATTTTGTTGCAATAAACTAACCTGGGTAGACACCTTGGCAGTCCTGAGCCTATTCATATCTGCTTCCTTGCACTGAGGGCTTTTCAGCTTCAGTCTTAGTTTAACAACAAAGATTTACACTATGTTTTAGTAGCCTATTTAAAGATGCAGTGATTCATCCCTATGGTGGGAACATGTTGCTAATTTGTGGGCTCTTTCAGGGAAGGTCTACACTACAGCCAGGATTGATGCTCTGAGATCAATCCAGCAGTGGTCCATTTAGTCAGTCTAGTAAAGACCCACCAAATCGACTTCAGATCGCTCTCCAGGCGACCCCCAGACCATAACCCCGATGAGAAGAATAAGGTACGTCGACGGGAGATTTTCTCCTGTCTACCCACCCACCCATGGTGTAGACCCCGGGGTAACTCCACCTAACATACGTCGACTCAAGCTATATTAGTCACGTAGCTGGAGTTGCGTAGTGTAGGTTAACTTACCGCGGTAGTGTAGACATAGCCTCACAGTGGTAAACATTTCTGCCGGAGTAGGAACACTCTGCTGTTTGAGCAGAAAGAAAATGGGGTGATTTTCCATAGGTGTTACGGTTAACAAATGATTTAAATAGACAACTATTAGGCAGTTGACTGTTGTTCTCTCTCTCTTATCTTTTAAAAAAAACACAAGTTGCTTCCATGGCAGGCAGAAATGCAGCCAGGATGCAGGAATTAGTAAGAGGGAAGAGAGGCACCTATTCAGTCATCACCATTCCAACATCATCCTGAATTTTCCTTGGACGTCTGCTATCCAAGTACAGAATGAGGCCCCGATATTACAGTTGGATGCCATATGAAGACATTGAGGCTCTTTGTAGGCCCATGAATCCACCCATATGTATCACATTGCAGGATCAGGTCCAAAATCCGCTCATCCTCAGATTGTGAGATCTGGATCCCAAATGGTATTATTACAGGCCAGAAACCTAGAAAAGCAGCAAAGAGTTCTGCAACACCTTATAGACTAACAAATGCGTTGGAGCATATGCTTTCATGGGTGAATACCTACTTTGTCAGATGCATACTTCATTTTCTTCAAAAAGATGACCCCCTCTCCAAAGCAAAATAGAAAGAATAGCTCACATGGATAATACTCTTTAAGCCTGGTCTACACTGGGGGAAGGAGGGGATTGATCTAAGATACGCAACTTTAGCTATGAGAACAGCATAGCTGAAGTCGACGTATCTTAGATTGACTTACCTTCCGTAAGGATCAATGGCCACGGCTCCCCCGTTGACTTCGCTTCTGCTGCTCGCTCTGGTGGATTTCCAGAGTCGACGGGAGCACGTTCGGGGATCGATTTATCACATCTAGACGAGATGTGATAAATCGATCCCCGATAGATGGATTGCTACCCGCCAATCCGGCGGGTAGTGTGGACGTACCCTTAGTGTCTATGCTGAGCAAGACAGATGTAGGTGTGACTGGTAGAGTCCAAAAGGGTGTAGTTGATATAGTCCAGACATCCTTAGTCCCCTGGGATTTTTATCCTGCAGTTATGATGCATCTGGAAAATGTTTTTTTCAGGAATAGTTGAAAAATACCAGCTTCCATACCATGATCTTCTGCCCACCAACCCCTCCTGCAAGGATATGCGAGAGATCGTGTGCCGCAAGAAACTCCGTCCCTCATTAGCCCGCAGATGGAGGAGTGATGAGGTAAGAAATCCTTTTAAAATAAAGCAAGTTTTATTACGTTGCCATTTATCTGCCCTCAAAACTGTGGTGATTTCATCCAGAATAGACAGGTGGGATTTCGAAACGTAGCACCGTGCCTGTTAGGATCAGTGAGTTGGTTATATTTCATTTTAGCACCCACCACGTTGCCCCAGAACGGAAGGGCCACTGGGGTAGATGCTCTGATTCCCTGAGGAGATGGCCTGAAGTCTTTTCAGAAGGACATGTTATGTTTTTCCTACTGACTGGAATCACATCGTGAAAGCTGAACGCACGCAGACTGTATGTTTCAGCTCCGCTCTTACGCATGTTTTCCCTTTCCCTTGTCAGAATTACTGTTGTTAAAGAGTGGCTGGCCGGAAGCTCAACCTACTTGTAAAATGACCCGCTGCGCAGTGTACTGGGGACGGCTGTTTGTTTTAAATCAGGGCTACAATTGTCAGTGGCCCTTTTTCTGAGAGCCCTGGTTCTGTTGCGATGGGAACAATCCCAGGCATGCAGTCCTGAGGGCATGATTCCAGTAAGTTTTGTTTTACCATCTGTACACAATACTACAGCATCCAGGAATCGCAGCCAAAACCCTCACCTAACGCACTTGTTTAGAAATACACCTAATGGGCTATGTTGGTGTCCGCTTGCCTTTACACTGTACCTTTTCAAAGGGAGATTGTATTGTATCCGCATTGAATCCGCCATCCACAAAAATTATCTGTGGATATCTGCAGTATCCGTGGATTTGCAGGGTGCTACACTGGGGGCCGTCTGAGGCACCCCCCTAGTCAAGGGTGGGGTGCGTTGGCAGCTGTGGGGTACCTGCGTGGAGTTGGCAGGCGGAGACATGGCTGGGGGCTGCTCTTGGTGCCCCCCTTGCACCATGGGCAGGAGTAGAGTCTGCTGCAGCTCCCTGTCTGGGCTCCACGCTGGTCTGGCCAAGGGGAGGGAGGAGACCTGTGGAGCTGCGCTGGGGCTGCTTGGGGGCCCCCGCCTAGGGAAGGTGGAGGATCAGCTGTGGCTCCTCACCGCTGCCTGTCCAGCTCTTACCATGGCCAGGCAGCAGCTTTGAGCTGGTAGCTGTGAGGAGCCTCCACTTACCCAAGCAACCCCGGTGTCCCTGCCCTCCCAGGCAGGTGGAGGAACCCTGCCGCAGTTCCTCACAGCTGCCTGCCTGCTCTGACTGTCTGAACCCTGTGCTGATTGGTAGCCACAGCTGCGCTACTATCTGCAGAAATGGTCCGCGGATCAAAAGCGGCTACCGGTGGATTTGCAGGGCTCTAGGTATTGATGCATCTCTTTGCCTGCAGATGTGTATGTTTCCCCTAAGAATGGGCTCTAGCAAACGGCATTCCCAAGTGTACTGGTGTTTTTCCTTTAGGGATGCTGGGTTTGAGGGGAGGAGAGGATCTGAACTCAGTCCTCTGAGAATTTCTAATGAATCAAAATGGCGTTTCTGCTCAGTAGAGCAATAATGGGTGTACCTCAGACAAACTTGCCGTCTGACAATGACGCTCTGCGGAGGTCACTCATCTTGTGGAAGGGGATAGCGTAGTCCTGTTATTGTAGCAGCAAGGTGTGGTTTGGCAATAGCAGTGCTCGGTTGAGCATTCGGCAATTGGATCAAAGATCTAAGCTGCAAGAGTTGTAAGTGGTCAGTGAAGTGGGGTGTGAGTTAACCCCCCCCCACTCCCTCCCCTGGAAATTTGAGTCCTTGTTAAACAGTGAAGGAACCACCCGTCTCGCACTGCTGCTGACTAAAGCCTAGAGGGGACTTCATCTTGGGAGTCAGGCAAATGGGAAGTTGTGTTGTAGTGGGGCTGGTTAGAAAGGCTTTAGCGCAGAGAAATAAAGAATATAGTCTGGCTGCTACCACACCTCAGGTGCTGGGCAGGCTTACTGAGTTGGCTACTCTTCTCCAAGCAGTTGGGATCACCAGCTCCAGGATGGGGACCACACTGCCAGTCATGAAACCTAGTAAATTAGTGCATGCGACCACATGGGTTCCCAACCCATTTTTATCTAAGGCACTTTCAGAAAAGATTCTGGCTTCGTTGGTTATTTAGTAAACGCTGCTGCGCTTTTATGCTCTACACCTACCTTTCCGACCTGTGCTGTTTGCACTGTTCTTGCCATTGATGAAGGAGGTTTCATGGAGGTGGTATCAAGGAGTGGTGACGAGCAGGGCAATCCCTAGGGGGGTGCAGGGCCCAGACATCACCCCGATTCACCCTACCCAAGGAATGGCTATGGTTACAGGAGACTCTTATCTAGGGCCCCTCTCAGGCCTTATGCAAATATCAGGAAGAGTTTTTTCCAAAATCATTTTTTTTCGAATATAGCAACAGGGACTTGCAGTGATTTAAATCCTACGATTCACCCCAGTGCAGATGGCCTGCGAGGGCCCTCTGTGACGGGACAAAGAATAGGCAGAAAAGCTGTGCATCACGTCCTCTGCACCTCATTTCCCATGTCAGGAGCAGTAACTGTCCCCCAGTGGGCCGACACGAAAGAAGGAATTGTTGCGGCAGACAGGAGACATCGACCAGATCGCCTCATACTGTGGCGATAAGGGTAACATAGAATAGAGTCGGGTGAGTGAGAAGTCCTGCAAGACGACTCAGTGGGACAGCAGCTGGAAAAGCTGCCATGCTCAGGCTGTGCTGAAGCCCTGGGGTCAGTTTGCAGACTGGAAGAGTGAATTCTACCCTATCGTCCGTGTTGCCTTCCACACCCAAAGCCCTGCTACACAAGGGTCATGCAGCCCACATTAAGGGAAGTTATCAGAGAGCTTTTCCTTAGCATTCAGGGAATGGAGATGGGAAAATACTTTTCTGATGTTGGATTTTTGAACCAAATGTGGAGCCCAATTTGTCATAACTGTTCAAATTGAGTGACCTGCTGAGAACTGCAGTCGATATACAGAAAATGTCATCACATCCAGCATGTACCTTTCTTTCTGGCATGGCACCTGACATCTGCTTTAGAAAACACTGCAGTTTTTCGGGACAGCAGTCTTGCATTCCAGCTGACCCAGGTATGAGCCTTTTTAATCTTTTCTTTCCACAGTGCCTGAGACAAATGGAAAAACTCATGACAAAGTGTTGGGCTCATGACCCTGCTTCTCGGCTCACAGCCCTTGAAGTAAAGAAAAAACTTGCCGAAATGTCAGATTCACGGGAAAGCCCTTGAAGTAAAGAAAACACTTGCCCAAGTGTCAGAGTCATGGGAAAGCCTGTTATTTTTATTTTATTTTCTTTTTGATTGTTTAAAAGAAGACACTGTTTTAAATTTTTATGAATATGAAACTTATCGTGAGAAGTAAAAACCTATATTGTTACATTAAAAAATCAGAAGAAACTGTGCCTGAATGTGAAAGTAAAATGACTTTTTTTATTTATGAAAAGATTTGCACGCCAACAAAAAACAAAAATATTGAGGAGTGGCTCTGAAGTTAAAAGAAACTGCCTTAAAAGCTACCTTCATATGGAAACTACTTTTCACAGTCCCGTGTGTTCTGTTCTCTCGATGTAGATGAACCCTAGTTAGAAAGATTCCCTATGTAAAGATACTACTTTCTTGACTTTCTGCTGGTGGCCTATCACAGGCAGAACTTACTGAATTGGAGATAAACAGAAGCCATGGAGCAATGGCAGTTCTGTGGGTTTTGTGGTTTTTCATACACCCTTTGGATTTCTGGTTCCGTTAGGTTCTAGGATAAGCCAAAGCACACTTTTTCTAGCCTTTTTTACTGAAAAGTAAAGAATTTTGATATGAAAGGAACAGGTTCAGTCAAGAACGAGTTTGGTTCGTCTTAACTGCCTCTCATTTACCAGAGAAACCACTGGTGAGTGAAACTACTGTGAACCGCATATGAAAATGTTGCGTTTATTCTGGGAGATTATTTGTTGTTCCTTCTTTAAATGTAGTGAGACTTCTTAACTCCCTGTTGATAAGGACTGAAAGGACGGAGCTGCTGATAGTTGATCGTGTGGTTTGGATTTATTCAGGCAGAATTGGACCCAGTGCTGCATTTCTCTTTCAACCAAAACCTCCCACTGCAGTCAGTGGAAGAGGTGAGGGGTGGGCGATCTGGTCCAAGAATTCGCCCATTATAAAGCGATACTCTTTATGAAGAAAAATTCCATGGTTACAGCACACAGAAACATTAGTTCTCAGAGTCCCATTTGACATACTGGAGTGACATTTCTAACATTAGGAAAACATTTCCCACAATATGTTTTTCTTTTCCAGTTATGTTTAATAGAAGGTATTTAGGAGAAAATTAACAAAAATCTGAGCTGAATGCTTTCTAAAATCTGAGACTTAAGTTCATTCCCTAAATCTGCGTTTAGATGCAGAAATAAGAGGCCCGACTTCCAAGAGCGCTCAGCCCTTTTGCAACAGGCCACTGATTTTGAACTCCTAACTATGGATTTAGAGCCTAATGTTAGGCTCATGGGTTTTTTTAAATCTTGGCGTGAAAGTTTTTTAGCGTTCTTGTTACTTTAACCTGCCTTTGCAGTAACCTCTGCATCTCTGGGTGGCATATCTCAGTCATGGAGTCTTCCACCTGAGGACTTGTAAGTCATAGCGCATTCATAAGGAAAGGAATTGTGTTTCCCTTTTTGGACAAAACTGATTTATTTCTATCACCCAGGTAAATGTCATTTGAGTTCAGCTTCATGGCTTGCCTCAGAAGTTTGAACAGAAGAGTTTCAGTATTGGTTAAGCATTTTCTAAGGTCAATTTCCATTGGCTTCAGTGGATGATGCATATGCTTATTTGATAGCAGGATCTGGCCTTCTAAAGCAGTGGTTTCTGTGCTTTTCTTTGGGAAACAAACATTTCAGTAAAGTGGGAAGAATAGCACAAACCCTTTCTCTTTCTTCTCCTGTGTGCACTGAGTCTAGACGACTGTACTATAAATTACCCCTTTTGTGGTGTCACCGTTGGTGATTAGATAATAGTGGTTTAAAAATGGGGAGACAACCAGGTGTGAGCCCAGAGCTCAGATTTCTAATTGGAGCTGTGACGGCAGAATGGGAGGAGGGTTGAAGCCGGAGCCCTGGGGTGCAGGAGTAGCGAGAAGAGGAGCCTCGCCACCACTGCTTTTTCTTTTCCTCGTGTTGTGTTTCATACCAAGGGAAAAGAAGTTGCGGGGACAGAGTCCAGCCCTGAGATGAGATGGAAAGTGAGCAAAATCGGTGACAGGGTGAATCCTGTTGATGCCAGGCAAGACCTGCCCAGCTGGGAGGAGAGTAGCTGGCTCTGTCAGTGAGAGAAGTGGGCCCCTAGAGGAGGGGGAGCAAAGTGAAGGTTTGTTTGTGGATTTTCCCCTTCAGGGAGCCTAGGGAGCTCTTTCTCCGAGAGCTGCATGGGAGGAAGTGAAGGATCAACCCTGAGCTGGAGGCTGGCAGCGATATTCTCTTCAGGGCTGGTGAGGGGAAGCTTCCCGCATTGGACAGAATAGTGCACAGGATTTTTACTTTTTTGGTGCTGAATTCCCTCAGCAATACGGGATGCTGGGCAGTTGTGGGGGGGTGCTGTGAGATGGGCGCTAGTGGGGGGTGCTCGGCATAGGGATGTGAGAGCCAGATCTCTGGGTGAGAAGGCACTGGGTATGGGAGTTGTTGGGCATAAGGCGGTGAGGGGCAATGGGCAGGGGTGGCATGGCAGAGCACCCTGGCAGCGCAGGGCTGTGTAGGCTGCTATGCATCTGGCGGCTGCGGGTTTGTTAACAGTGCCCTTGTGCGGTCTGCATGGACCTGGGCAGTGCCCGCCTCCCCCCCCGCACCTTGCCCCAGGCTCTGGGGGTCAACCCCCTGCCTGCCATTCCCCATTCCCCCATGGGAGCCCACAAATATGTTTGGCACTAAGCTGACAGAAGGTTAATCCAGCCTTGTCCACGCCTCCCTGTGCTGGGCACTGCATGACTAGTCAGAGGGCCAGCAGGATGATGTGGAGATAGATGAGTGTGGGAGGCAGGTGGTTGAAGGGGTGTGTGTGGCATACAGTGGGGGTGGATGGGGGTTGAGGGTTGGATGGACAGCGGGACAGATGGGGAGCTGCAGGGATGGATGGTGACATCATAGGCCCGAAGTATGATGGGTTCAGCTTATGGCCACTGGCCGTGTCATCTCCTGCCCCAATCTGCCCAACTGACTCTGCCCCTGTCTCTTGCAGGCAGCAGAGTCGGGGCCTGTCGTTACACTGGTGCCTACATCCATTGTACACCTGTGCGTAATGTGCTCCTAGAGAGCTCAGGCAGGGACAAGCGTGCGGCTCACAGCTGCTGAACCAGCTACTCCAAAGACTGTCCCAGATCTTCCCCTTCTGGGGCAGGAAGACCTTGGCCAGGGGGTTCCTTGTCCCTCCTCGCAGCCAAAGCAGGCTGCTCAGCACAGAGACCGAGGTCACCTGGCTCCGCCCAGCCTCTAGCTGGAGCTGCTCCAGCCCCGAATTGCTGGTATCCAGCCTGGCCAGAGTTGGTGCGATGTCCTAGCAGAGTCCGTTCTCTCTCCCCGGTACATTATGATTTTCCCCACTGCAGTTAGTGGCTCTTTCTCTGATTCCCCACAGCCCCTCCCCAGAGTCTGTCATTGCTTCCCCTTTGGGGCTTTGTGTTTGGGGGTCTCTGCTATCAGCAGGGGCACTGCTCTGGCTTTGGGCAGGTGCTTGGCAAGGGGAGGGCTGTAACTTGGAGCTTTCTTCAGCAGAAATGTAAGTCAAATTAGCCTTTGCCTCATTTCTTACAGTGCAGCATAACAGCCAGGCACACACCTGCTCATGGGGGTCTGTGTGGGTCGGTGTCAGGGTGCAGCGCCCCCTGGTGACCAGGTGGGGCAGTGCAGAGTGAATATCGCTCCTGTTGGGGACTGACCCCTGCTGCCCAGGTGGGAAGTGTCCTATGTGTATCTCCCCACCCCTAACACAGGGATAGTGACCCCTGCTAGCCAGGCACAGGAGTGCCCTGTAGGTGCCTTCTTATTGGAGCAGTGACTCCTGGTAGTCAACTGTGGCAATACCTGGCATGTATTCCCCCTAGTGTTGCTGCAGCAAACCCTGGTGGACACTGAGGGCAGTTGCCTATGTGACCCCACCACCACCATTGTGATTGTGAGTGCTGGTAGGTAGGTGAGGCAGGGCCCTGTATGTATATAAGCCATTGGGGCAAGGCCCTCTGCGTATCCCACTCTCATCTTGGTGGCTTGTGTTGTCCTGGTGGGGCAGTTGCCTGTGTGTATTTACTCACCCCAACCCCTGCACTGGGCCAGTGACCACTGGTAGCCAGAGGAGTCAGTGCCCTAGGTGTGTTCTTCACCTCCCCCAAGGTGGCAGGGTGCCTGGGTGCCTGTGTCAGGCAGTGCCCTGGGTATCTTCCAACCCCGTTGTGGCAGTGAGCCCAGCTCCTGGTGTGTGTCATGCCCCCACTAGGGAAGTGCACTGGTGGCCAAGTGCGGTAGTGCAATGTGTGGAGCCCCCCTCCTCCCCACGTGACCAGATAGAAAGTATGAAAACTCAGGACAGGGGTGGGGAGTAATAGGCACCTACATAAGAAAAAGCGCCGAATCTCAGGACTGTCCCTATAAAATCCAGACATCTGGTCACTCTACGCCCCTCCCCCCGTGCCAGGTATGGCAGGCACTGATCCCTGCATCCCTGTGGGGCAATACCCACTGTATATCCCCCAGTTGGGGCAGTGACCCCTGCTGGCCAGGTGGAGCATTGCCCTGTGTGTGTGTCTCCTATTTTGGAAGTGACCCCTGGTGGCTAAGTGAGGCAGTGGCCTTTGATTTCCTCTTCTCTCCCCAGCCCTCTCTCTCTCTGAGTTAGTGCCCCCTGTTCGCCAGTTGGGGGACTATCCGATGTGTATCTCAACTAATTGGACCAGTGACCTCCCCGTGGTGCCCTGCTGTGGCAGTGCCCTATTGGTATCTCCCCTCCCCAAAACCATTGTGGTAGTGGCCACTCAGGCAGTGACCTGTTTATCATTCCTCCCCCACCATAGCAGCAGTGACCCCTGGTGGCCAGGTGAGGCAGTGACCTCCATGTATCCCCTCAGCCATTGCTGCAGTGACCCCAGGTGCCCAGTTTGTGTAGTAGCCTGTGTGTACCTCACCTCTTGGGGCAGTAACATGTGGGGCCAGCTAAGACAGTGCACAGTCTGTGACGTCTGGTGGCCATGTGGGGCAGTGCCCTCTGTGAACCATCTCCACTGGAGCAATGACCACTGGTGTCTTGGTGCTAAGATGCAGTCACCTCTGGATTACACGGTGGGGTTGTTTACAGGCCAATGTGGACAGGCCCAACTGTTCCAGGAAGTAGGGGAATGTTTGGTGCTCGGAGCAGAGCGTTCCACCTTGTACTGAGCTTTGATGCTCTGAGCACCTTTCCCCTGCATGAAGGAGACCTTGTGTGGCTCCAAAGCTGGACCAGTAACAGATATCACCTCACCTGACTTGTCTCCCTGGTATTCTGGCAACCGTCCAACTTCCCCTTCGCTGTTGGTCTTCAAACCTCCTCCAGGCAACCTTGTCCCTTCACCTGCCAAACCTCCCCTGGATCCCAAACCTGAGGCGGGGTGGGAGTGGTAGTGTCCGCTGCCTCCATCTCCCCCCAGCCAGGGCGGGCCCCGCAGCAGCATTGGAGTGGTCGTGTCTGCTACCTCCATCTCCTGAGAGCCGCTGCGAGGCCCGGCACAGAGTTCCCATTTCTGGTGCGAGTCCGGAAGCAGAAGTTGCCACGAGGCGGTGCCGGGAAGGGTGGGGCTGGTGTCAGGAGAAAGCAGGAGGAGTAGGTGGGTCTGTGCTACCGTGGGGAGGTGCTGCCCTTGCTGTGAAAAGGCCCTGCCATTAGGGGAGATGTCATCTCCCTGCCACACACTGCACCAGCCCCTGCCTGTCACAGGAGGAGCAGGCTCCAGCCTGCGGAGCTGCAGCAGGGAACCCCACAGCCCAATGCCTGTCAGACAGTGTGTGTGTGAGAGAGAGACAGAGAGATGGGGTTACAGTGTGTGTGTGAGAGAGAGATGGGGTTACTGTGTGTGTGTGCGTGTGTGTGTGTGTAAAAGAGAGAAATGGGGTTATAGAGTGAGTGTGTGTGTGAGAGAGAGAGAGATGGGGTTAGAGTAAGTGTGTGTGTGTGTGAGAGAGAGATGGAGTTACATTGTGTGTGTGAGAGAGAGAGATGGGGTTACAGAGTGTGTGTGTGGGAGAGAGAGAGATGGGGTTACAGAGTGCGTGTGTGGGAGAGAGAGATGAGTTATAGTGTGTGTGTGAGAGAGAGGGAGAGAGAGAGAGATGGGATTACAGTGTGTGGGTACGTCTACACTATGGGATTATTCCGATTTTACATAAACCGGTTCTGTAAAATGGATTGTATGAAGTCGAGTGCATGCGGCCACACTAACCACATTAATTCGATGGTGTGCATCCATGGTCCGAGGCTAGTGTTGATTTCTGGAGTGTTGCGCTGTGGGTAGCTATCCCGCAGCTATCCCATAGTTCCCGCAGTCTCCCCCGCCCCTTGGAATTCTGGGTTGAGAGCCCAGTGCCTGATGGGGCAAAAATCATTGTCGCGGGTGGTTCTGGGTACAGCCTCACCCCTCCCTCCGTGAAAGCAGCAGCCAACCATTTCGTGCCTTTTTTCCTGGGTGAACTGGGCAAAAGTCATAGCACAGCAAGCATGGACCCTGCTCAGATCAATACCACAATCGTGGACATTGTAAACACCTCGTGCATTCTCGTGCAGTCTATGCTGAACTGGGACCTGCAAAGCCAGGTGAGGAGGAGGCGGCGGCTACAGCAGCGCGTCGACCAGAGTGATGAGGACATGGACATTGAATTATCTCAAACCGCCTGCGCTTTGGAGATCCTGCTGGTAATGGGGCAGGTTCAAGAACCAAAAAAGCGTCCAAGGTTTTCAATGTGTTGTTACCCCTCTACCCCACCTCCTTTTTCTCCCTCTTTACCTTTTTCTCTCCCCACCCTGAGAGGGAGAAGGGGGTGAGGAGAAGGAAAGCCTAAGAGAGGAAAAGCTCAATGAAAACCATTTTTAAAGACTTTAATTTAAGTGGAAAACAAAAGTTGAATGAAACAACATGTAAGAAAAAATGTGCAGAAAAATGTTGTTTTGATTGAACCAAAAAAATCACTCAGCTTTAGTTCTAACCGCACAGGCTTCTGTATGCTTCTTATGCCTGGCCTGAATGGCCCACTGGCCTGAGTTCAGTGTCATAGGGGACACCTGCTAAATATGGCTTCCTTCCCTTAAGTCTCATCTTCTCACCCAGCTTCTGTTCCAGTGCCTAGATATCTGGCTGAAACTGTTACTTTTGCTGGATGGCATGAGCACATTCCTCCTTCTGACCTACAACTGAGTCACTCCTTGGGCAAAGAAGAAAAATAGTGTATTTCTGCTTTTCAGATAACCACAAGATTTTTCTACATTATTTTAGCCAAGTATGTGCTTGGCCTGCCTTCTACGGCTCAGTCACTTGCAGGTAGGTGAAATAGTGGGTGAAAAACTGGTTGGAGGACAGTAATCAAGGAATGGCTATCAATGATACACTTTCAAACTGGGGAAATGTGTCCAGTGGGTCCCACAGGGGTCCAGCACTGTTCAATATTTTCATAGATCAATTGGATAATGGAGTCGAAAGTTCACTTAGGCAATTTGCAGATGACACCAGGCTGGGAGGGGTTGAAAGCACTTTGGAGGACAGGATTAGAATTTGAAATGCCCTTGATAAATTGGAGGATTGGTCTGAAATCAGCAGATGAAATGCAGTAAAAACAAGTGCAAAGTACCACACTTAGGAATGAAAAATCAAATGCATAACTACAAAATGGGGAATAATTAGCTGGGCAGTAGTACCACTGGAAAGGATCTGGGGATTAGAGTGAATCACAAAGTGAATGTGTCAATATGATGCAGCTACAAAAGAGACTAATATCGTGCAAGGTTGTTATGACATATATTGCAACCTTGTGCAGTATCCCTGGGGATACATACTGTATTAAGCTGACGGGCCAGGGACTGTATGCAACTTGGGGCAGTGGAGGAGAGTGAGGGGGAATGATACCACAGCTCCTTCGGGAACTAAAAGCGGTGGATGGTGATTTATGGTGAATCACTCAGGTTGTAAAGACCTCCAGAGAGATATCGTGCCTGGGGACGCTCGCATAAACCAGTTCAAAACTAGGTTTTCCAGAGACCAACTGACTAAGAAAGGATGTTTTGGCATAAAAAGTCTACATTTAAACTGACTGAGGGCCGCCTTTTGATTCAGGAAGCAGACAAGTCCGTCTGACCAAAAACGCAACCCTTCCAGAAGCGCTGGAAGAACTTTGGCTTACTAGGGCCCCCGTCAGATTGAACAGTGACATCTGATAACTGTATGTTTATGACACACTCTAAAAGCTTAAGGGTGAATTCCTCTTTTGCCTGTAAAGGGTTAAGAAGATCACATAACCTAGCTGACACCTGATCAACAGGACCAATAAAGAGCTGGAGCTTGTTTGCAATTCTGGGACTGTATGGTCACCTGTGTTGCTGAGCTTGCCATGCTGACCACACAGGAAAAGAAAGTCAAAAGTTCCTCAGGGCTTTTCCTGTGTACCTGGCTAGAGCATCGGAGTTGAAAGTGCTGTCCAGAGCAGTCACACTGGAGCATTCTGGGGTAGCTCCCAGAGACCAATACAATCGAATTGCACAGTGCTGCATCTACACTACCCTAAATTTGACCCAGGAAGGTCGATTTTTAGTGCTACTCTCCTTATCAGGGAGGAGTACAGCAGTCGATTTTAAGGGCCCTTTAGGTCAGCAGAACAGTTTGGGTCTGTAGACACATTCATTATAAAATCGACCTAACATGGCTAAATTCAACCTAATCTTATAGTGTAGACCAGGCCTCAGCATAGTTAATCCACCTCCATGAGAGGCAGTAGCTATGTTAACATAGTGCTGTCTACACCACAGGTTAGGTCAGTATAACTGCATCACTCAGGGGTGTGGATTTTTCACACTCCTGAGTGACATAGTTATACCAGCATAAGTTAATAGTGCAGACCTGGTTCTTTTCTGACAAGCAGAATGCACAGTTTCACAGACAGACTTTTGAGCTGAAGTAGTACATCATTTATTTGCTACTTCAGTGAATGACCAGTCCACCGAAATGGCACAATATAGGGTTAAATGCAAGTGTTTCTCCACATTCATTCATTCAGGTGCTCGCGTTAAATACAATGTTGCAAAGTTATTCATTATATATTGCCATAAACACTTTTTTGGCCTAGCAGTAAGATTAGTTTGCTGACCCAGTTATTTACCTCATCAGGTTGCTGGCTCAGTTTTTTACCTGGCTGTTCTCTTTCCTTGCCAGACAAGCTGGCATCTTTTCACATGTCCCAGCACTTAAAATATACATTCTACATATTACATCCTACATATCCCCTCCTTTTCTTGTTTTACATGCATCCATGTTTCCACCCTCTATTAGGTACTTGTCCCTTTCTTCCGGTTCAGGGTGTGTGACGATGTGGTTCTGGCGGGACCCAACTGAGAGTGCCAAATCAGGACCAATTGCTCAAACAGGGCAGTCACAGCCCAAGGCTGGGGTTTTTCCACCTCTAAGGCAAACCAAACCAGCCAGACAAAAATGACTTTGGTTTCACCCCACTGGCTAACCACAAGTCACACAAGCAATTTCCTTAGACACTCCAGTCTCCCAGTATCACCACCAGTCCCACACGTCCTGGGGATGAATGGTTATGAAAACCAACACCCCAGCAAAAGAAAAAGGTTCTCTCGATCCCAAAGGACCAAGTCCCAGACCCAGGTCAGTATACACATCAGATCTTACCCACAAATCACGCTGTTGCCAATCCTTTAGAATCTAAAATCTAAAGGTTTATTTATAAAAGGAAAAAGATAGAGATGAGAGCTAGAATTGGTTAAATGAGATTGCCATTACTGTATGTAATTAAAGTTTTTAGTTCAGGCTTGTAGCAGTGATGGAGTAAACTGCAGGTTCAAACCAAATCTCTGGAGAACATCCCCGGCTGGGATCGGTCATTAGTTCTTTTTGCAGAGCTTCAGTTTGTAGCAAAGTCCCTCCAGAGGTAAGAAGCAGGATTGAAGACCAAATGGAGATGAGGCCTCCGCCTTATATAGGCTTTTCCAGGTGTAAGGACACTTCTTTGTTCTTACTGTGGAAAGTTACAGCAAAATGGAGTCTGCAGTCACATGGGCCAGTTTCTGCACACCCTGCTGAGTCACAAGGCGTATCCACCTCCTCTCAATGGGTCAGTTGTGTAGCTAATGGTCCTTAATGGGCCATCAAGTAGGCTAAGCTGAGCTGACGCCAACTTGTCTGGGATCTTTCCCAGTAACACAACACAAGTTTGAAATACAGACAGTATACAGCCAATATTCATAACTTCAACTACAAAAATGATACAGACAGCATAATCATAACCAGTAACCTGTAACCTAGTCTTAGACACCTTATATGACCCCCTTTACATAGGATTTGGTGCCACTACAGGACCTTGGTTGCAACCCATGTTCTATATGGTCCCAGTTTATATCAATAATGTCACAGGGTGTCTCCAGAAAAACACCCTCTGCTTGGTGCATATTAATATTCCTGCAAAATCTGTGGGCTTTGTGGTACAAGATGCCATCTGTGTACTACCATTCTTGTCCAATACTTCCATACAGAATGTCCATTATTACAGTAGCACCACCAACTGTCTTGCTCCTCTATCCCGGGCCGGCTTCAGGCTTTTTGCCACCCCAAGCGGTGGAGGAAAAAAAAAAAGTGATCGGCGGTACTTGGGCGACAGCTCCACCGCGCCACTGTCTTCTTTGGCGGCAGGTCCTTCCCTCTGAGAGGGACCGAAGGACCCGCCACCGAATTGCCGCTGAAGAGCCCGACGTGCCCCCCAAGCACCTGCTTGCTGAGCTGGTGCCTGGAGCTGGCCCTCCCTCTGTCATGCCTGAATAAGTCCATGGGGAGAGTCCTTTGATCCAGATGACCATCAGTTCGATGACTATTCCTAGCTCTCTCCTTACATTGTTCAGTGTTAGTGGTTGCGGCATGCCTTCATAAGTAATACTAGATATGGTTTCTGCACTCAATTAACTTTATGTGGTGGGCCCCCCTACCAGCATCTGGGGAAAACATGACTTGGGCCCGTAAGATGTCAACCAGCTGGGCTAGGCTGCTATTGGTGGCCTCTGTATACACAACCCAAATCCATGCCCTATGTATCTCAAGAATGCCTGCACATCCCTTGCACAGCATGAAAGATTGTTGCCAATTAAAGTGCCATACACGGGCCTGCGGATGTTAGGCCCAGAACACACAATGTCTTGCTGAACATTTTGCATTGATATACACATAACCACCCTATCAAGCAAAACATACAGATTATAATTAAGCCTTGCATAAGACGTATGATTATCACTGGCTGCAGGATCAGGTGTTGTATTCCAGTTTCCATGTGAGACTGCATTAAGTCATTCCACTAGTTTTTGGCTCTTGCTGTTCTTATGCCTTTTCCCAGTTTTGTGATAATGTTCACATCCTCACCCATACTTCACCTGAGGATATGTGACTTCTTGTTTGTTTCTTAAGCAGTGCCCCATACAACCTCTGCTGACTTCAGCAACGCTCTCCAATGCATTGATAGCGGAATCTCTAATTTTATATTATGAAACAAATCTCTGCCGACCAGGCTATATTTTGAGCGATAACGTGGGGCACAATTTGCCAGTTTTCATTTCCAAATTTTATACTCTTTAATCATAGAATCATAGACTTTAAGTTCAGAAGGGATCATTATGATCATCTAGTCTGACTCCTGCACAACACAGGCCTCAGAATCTCACCCACCCACTCCTGTATGAAACCTGTGTCTGAGCCATTGAAGACCTCAAATCATGGTTTAAAGTCTTCAAGGTGCAGAGAATCCTCCAGCAAGTGACTCATGCCCCATCCTGCAGAGGAAGGCGAAAAAAACCCAGGGCCTCTGCCAATTTGCCCTGGAGGAAAATTCCTTCCAGACCGCAAATATGGTGATCAGCTAAACCCTGAGCATGTGGGCAAGACTCACCAGCCAGACACCCAGGAAAGAATTCTCTGTAGTAACTCAGATCCCACCCCATCTAATATCCCATCACAAGCCACTGGGCATTTTTACCACTAATAGTCAAAGACCAATTAATTGCCAAAATTAGACCATTATACCATTCCCTCCATAAACTTAATCAAGTTTAGTCTTGAAGCCAGATATGTCTTTTGCCCCCACTAATCCCCTTGGAAGGCTGTTCCAGAACTTCACTCTGATGGTTAGAAACCTTCATCTAATTTCAAGTCTAAACTTCCTAGTGTCCAGTTTATATCCATTTGTTCTTGTGTCCACATTGCTACTGAGCTTAAATAAGTCCTCTCCCTCCCTGGTATTTATTCCTTTGATATATTTGTAGAGAGCAATCATATCTCCCCTCAGCCCTCTTTTGATTAGGCTAAACAAGCCAAGCTCTTTGAATCTCCTTTCATAAGACAGGTTTTCCATTCCTCCAATGATCCTAGTAGTACTTCTCTGTACTTGTTCCTGTTTGAATTTATGCTTCTTAAAAATGGGAGACTAGAATTGCACACAAATTCCAGATGAGGTCTCGCCAGTGCCTTGTATAATGGTATTAACACCTCCTTATCTCTACTGGAAATACGTCGCCTGATGCATCCCAAGACTGCATTACCTTTTTTCATGGCCATATCACATTGGCGGCTCATAGTCATCCTGTGATCAACCAATACTCCGAGGTCCTTCTCCTCCTCTGTTACTTCCAACTGATGCCTCCTCAGCTTATAACGATAATTCTTGTTATTAATCCCTAAATGCATGACCTTGCACTTTGCATTATTAAATTTCATCCTATTACTATTACTCCAGTTTACAAGGTCATCCAGATCTTCCTGTATGATATCCCGGTCCTTCTCTGTATTGCCAGTACCTCCCAGCTTTGAGTCATCCACAAAATTTATTAGTACATTCCCACTTTTTGTGCCAAGGTCAATAATAAAAAAATTAATGACACGTTGCTGCATTGTGTACCTTCTGAGAACTTTACACCATTTCTGTGCCCTACCAAGGTGACACTTGACACGTTATTAGTGTTATTTAGATCAGTGTTTCCCAAACTTGGGATGCCTCTTGTGTAGGGAAAGCCCCTGGCAGGCCGGGCCGGTTTGTTTACCTGTCATGTCTGCAGGTTCAGCTGATCGCGGCTCCCACTGACTGCGGTTCGCTGCTCCAGGCCAATGGGAGCTGCAGAAAGTGATAGCTAGTAGGTCCCTCGGCCCGTGCAGCTTCCATGCAGCTCCTGGAAGCAGTGGCCTGGCCACCCCTTCAGTACTCCAGCCGGAAAATAGGGTCGGGTCTGTGCCACAAGGCTCCCAGAAGCAGCAGCGTGGCCTCCCCTTCAGCTCCTATGTGTAGGGGCTTCCGCTCTGCACACTGCTCCCACCCCAACCCCCGCACCTGCAGCTCCCTTTGGCTGGGAACCGCAGCCAAGGGGAGCTGGAGGGGTGGTGCCTGCGGACGGGGCAGCGTGTAGAGCCACCTGGTTGCGCTGCCACTTAGGAGCTGGAGAAGGGACATGCCTCTGCTTCTGGGAGTTGCTTAAGGTACGCACCACCTGGAGTCTGCACCCCTGAGCCTCTCCCTGCAGCCTTGCCCCAGCCCTGATCCACCTCCTGCTCTCCGAACCCCTCAGTCCCAGCCCGAAGCACCCTTCTACACGCCAAACTAGCTTATCTGCACCCTTAGCCCTCCCCCCACACTCCGCTCCACAGCCCGGAGCCCCCTCTCGCACCCTGAACTCATTTCTGGCCCCACCCCAAGCCCACACCCCAACCTCAATTTTTTGAGCGTTCATGGCGCACCATATAATTTCTATTCCCAGATGTGAACCTTGGGCTAAAAATCTGCCCACCCCTGTACCAAGGCATTTATAGCCATTATCTGCTTTCCACAGCCCATTTTGACTAATCTAAGGGCCTGTCTACTCGTAAACCACTGCAGCTGCACTGCTGTAGCACTTCAATGAAGGTAATACCTACATCAGTGGGAGGGGTTCTCCAATTGGCATAGTACTCCTGTCCACCTCCCAGAGAGGCAGTAGCTGGGTTGACAGATGAATTCTCCCATCAACCTAGTGCTTCTCTTTCGGGGTAAGGTTGGTTTAACTGCATCGCTTAGGGATACACCAGCCTCATTTCTTAGTACAGTTCAGGCCATAGATAGACAGGATGGAGCACTCAGTGTGATAAAACACCTTTATGTTGGATCCCTGTATATTAAGAACCTGTTCCTGAATTCTATCAATCTGTTCAACAGCCATGCAAAGAAGCTTATATTCTTTATGTATTCGATGAAGATTTTGTTTGATTTACTAATGGTAAACATCTCTGGGTGGCCCTTTACAGCACGAATTACAAGAAATAGTTGAACCTCTGCAAGGTTCTCCAGTATCAAAGTGTTTCACTACTACAACAAACAGAAGAAGACTAAGTCAGACACCAGTTCAAGGCAAGTACTGGTTTTATTGTATGTATAGTTCTTTCTGTTTAGACATGCTTGTCCCTTGTTTGCTAATGCGTGTGTTCCTAAATTGTATCACAATTCTCCTGCAAATTTAGGATGTGTGTGAAGACCTCAGACTTTAGTAGTGGGATCACTTTCATGTAATCCTTAATAGTGCTTATTTTCATAGCTACAAGCTAACTTTAGACTTTTAAAACATAGGATACATACGCAACTCTGGGTGAATGAGAGCACTAAAATTGCCTTTCTTGTTACTGTCATCAGCATACCTTGTTAGAACAAATATTAATACAAAACAAACTCGAACCAGAACAAACTCAAAACAAAACTAAGCTAAATCAAATCAGCTGACCAAGCGCTGGACTAAGTAAATTACCTTCATTCTCCTTTGCCATTCAGAGGCCTTGTATCTGAATCTCTGTGAGGAAAAATGCTAACACGCAGTCCTCATTTTCTGATTTAAGCTTTTTTATATAATGAACCACGCTCCCACAGAAGAGATGCCAACTGTGCAGTGTCCCACCAAATCTAATGGGGATATTTGCAAACCCATGTATTTCCACATCCTTGTAACACTTTATATAATAGAAGTTGGAGAATAGATAACAGGAATTCTGTCTTCTTGCCAGTTTCTTCACAATATATTTTATTGCTGTCCAGCCTTGTTTAAAATGACTTACAGGTCTTCAAACACTTCCCAAGGAGACACATCCACAGTTTAATAGATTTTTATTGGAAGCATTTTCCTGTTTGCAGTCTTTCTACCTATCCTTCATTCCATTTATCACACTAGAGTACAGCTAACTGTTAAACTTGAAGTTCTGCTTTCTCTCACCCTCAAAAAGTTATGACAGACTGAAAATATTCTGGCCTTGTGGCTTATTGGCCTAAAGCTCATTAATGATTGTTCTTTGCAGTTTCTAAAAGAGGTATCTGAGACAGGCAACACACTTTTGATTGTGATTCTAAAGATAGATATTCTGCTAATCTTCATTTAAAATTCCCATTGCTTTTTTTTTTTTCTCCCGAGTGCCATCCTCTGTTGCACCTGATAAGTGATTGGGAAGGAAGGCTTTGCTTTGCTTTGAAATAGTGTAGTATGGAATACAAAGCAGACAGCTCCCTTCCTGTTTTTACCATGCTAATAAATGACTTTTTGCTCACCTACTAATTGTCAGAGCCCTTTAAGAGCTAAATCTTATTCCTACTCAAGTTGATGTTACTAACTTCCATTCAAGACAGTGGCACCGTATCTGACCTGAGATTTGAGGCATATGCAGATATTTGGTAGTAGTGAGCCTCCATGTCAACTTCTGGTTCTTTGAGAACTGTTTGTTTTGTATGTGACTAGGGTTGAGTGAGATGAATATATCAATGATGATTAACAGAATAAAAGGCTACGAATGCACTAAAGATATGGAACTTCTTCGACACATGAAAAACCAAGAAAAAGCACAGAAATTGAAGGTAAGATTGTCTGTATTTTGGTCTCCATCTTAGAATGTAAGGATCACAAGGATCTGTTTAGTTGTCTTTTTTTTCCTAAATAAACTAGGTAGAGAACACATGGAACTATTGGTCACTTTGTAATAGTACACTTTTTTAATCAGAAACCAGATTCTGAACCTGGGGTATCACTTTGCTGCCACACAGTTGTGCTCTTTGAGTGATTGCGCACATGCATTCCACTCTTGGTGTGCTCCCCTGCTCAGTCACAGGGAATTTTTCCCTTAGGGTAGCTCAAGTGCCATCTGCTGCCCCTGCATTTTTTGTTTGTTTTGTTGTTTTTTTGTAGGGAGAGGTGAATACAGTTTTAAAAATAAAGCAGTAGTGAGAGTCAGATTAGAGGACTGAATTAGAATATGGGGCCTTCCCATGGTTCAAAACCAGTCCAAGTTGTTACCATCTAATAGCAGTTTGTAATTTGTGTGAAATAAGTGGGCTCTAGCCAGTGGACAGGTAGCTCACAAGACCATGTGTCCTGGTACTAACTTTACTCCTGGGGGAATTCTGCGCCACTGTGCAAAATTTCATGTTTTTCCCACAGAATTGGGGCTGCAGTGCTACTGGCCAGCCCGGTGGGGATGGAGCCTCTGCACGCTCTGGCTGACCAGCTTGATCCTTGTGGGCCTGGGAGACCTGGCTCTGGCAAAGAGTGAAGAAGACCAGAGCCAAACCCTGTCTCCTAGTAGGACAGAGTTTACAGAGCAGAACCTGTACCTGGGCTCTGGGAGGGAGGAGGGTATGTGTCTGGGCCGGCAGCCCCACACAGCCCTCTCCAGCACCCCCCAACAGGGATTGGATTTGTGATGGGTTGGATCACAGAAACCCTCTTGGGATTGCCAATTAATATGCCAAGACTACTTGTGCCCTTGCTTTCCCTGCCCTCCCAGCTTGAGACTTCAGTGCCCTGCCTGGTTTGAACCAGACCCACTGGCCTGATACAAACCCAGATCCAGGTCTGAACCATGTCCCCTAACAGCTGTAGCCTTAATTGGAGCAGGTTGAGAAGTGTTCCTGTGTTTAACACTCAGAGTAGTTATACCTTTCCAGCAGGATTAGGAACTATTAATAACAAGTGGGGTTTCTCAGGGGGTCTGTTTTGGGAGTGGCTCTGTTCAATATCTTCATCAATGACTTAGATATTGGCATAGAAAGTAGCTTATTAAGTTTTCAGATGATACTAAACTGAGAGGGATTGCAACTACTTTGGAGGATAGGATCATAATTCAAAATGATCTGGACAAATTGGAGAAATGGTCTGAGGTAAACAGGATGAAGTTTAACAAAGACAAATGCAAAGTGCTCCACTTAAGAAGGAACAATCAGTTTCACACATGCAGAATGGGAAGAGACTGTCTAGGAAGGAGTATGGCAGAAAGGGATCTAGGAGTTCTAGTGGACCACAAGCTAAATATGAATCAGCAGTGTGATGCTGTTGCAAAAAAAGCAAACGTGATTCTGGGATGCATTAACGGGTGTGTTGTGAGCAAGACACGAGAAGTCATTCTTCCGCTCTTCTCTGTGCTGATTAGACCTCAACTGGAGTATTGTGTCCAGTTCTGGGCACTGCATGTCAAGAAAGATGTGGAGAAATTGGAGAGGGTCCAGAGAAGAGCAACAGGAATGATTAAAGGTTTAGAGAACGTGACCTGTGAGGAAGGCTGAAAGAATTGGGTTTGTTTAATTTGGAAAAGAGAAGACTGAGAGGGGACATGACAGCAGTTTTCAGGTATCTAAAAGGGTGTCAATAAGGAGGAGGGAGAAAACTTGTTCTATCCTTAGAGGCTAAGGTGAACAAGAAGCAATGGGCTTAAACTTCAGCAAGGGCGGTGTCACGGTATAATTCCCCACTCTGAACGTTAGCGTCCAAGAGATGGGGTACCAGTATGAATTCCTTTAAGCTTAATTACCAGCTTAGATCCTGTAGCGCTGCCACCAACCAGGAATTCCAGTGCCTGGTACACTCTGGTCCCCCCAAAACCTTGCCCAGGGAACCCCAAGACCCAGACCCTTTGGATCATAACACAAGGAAAGTAAACCCTTTCCCCCACCGTTGCCTCTCCCAGGCTTCCCCTCCCTGGGTTACCCTGGAAGATCACTGTGATTCAAACTCCTTGAATCTTAAACAGAGAGGAAAATTCACCTTCCCCCCTCCTTCTCTTTCCCCCTCCCAGACTCTCTCTGAGAGAGAGAGTAATCCTGACACCGAGAGAAATTAGCCTCTCTCCCCCCCCCTTCTCTCCTTTCTCCCCACCAATTCCCTGGTGAATCCAGACCCCGTCCCCTGGGGTCTCACCAGAATAAAACAAATTTTAATTTACTGTTTAATCTACTGTTTTAATTAAAGAACTTGATTGTTAAGAGAGAAAAATTTTCTTGTTTATCTTTGTACCTATTCCATTTTAAATTTACAGACTCTTTCAGCTATAGGCACTGGGAATACCCTCTCAGCCTAAGTATTCAAATACAAATTAAAATCCTTTCAGCAAAAATACAGATTTGAACTCCTTCCAGCCAAATGCACATTTGCAAATAGATAAAGAAACAAACATAAACCTAACTCGCTTTATCTAGTACTTACTATTTTGAACTTATAAGAGCCTGTCTCAGGGAGATTGGAGAGAAACCTGGTTGCACGTCTGGTCCCTCTGAGCCCCCAGAGTGAACAACAACCAAATTCTAACAGCACACACAGAAACTTTCCTCCCTCAAGATTTGAAGGTACCCTGTCTCCTGATTGGTCCTCTGGTCAGGTGACAGCCAGGCTTACTGAACTTGTTAACCCTTAATAGCACAGAAGTACTTTACAGTCAGATATGAACTTTTCTTATCTGTTTATGACAGGTGGTTTAGGTTGGACATTAGGAAAAAGTTCCAGGGTGGTTAAACACTGGAATAAATTGCCTAGGGATGTTGCAGAATCTCCATCTCTGGAGATATTGAAGAGTAGGTTAGATAAATGTCTATCAGGGATGGTTTAGACAATATTTGGTCTTGCCACAAGGGCAGGGGACTGGACTCAATTACCTCTCGAGGTCCCTTCCAGTCCTAGAATCTATGCTTTTCTAAAGCTTCTTAGAAATCAAGCAAGTATACAGCTGACCTTCATAACTTCGAACACAACAATGACACATGCGTACAAACAGGATGAATAGATTCAGTGGATCATAACCTTTCCAGAGATACGTTACATGGCATATGTAGCATAAAACATATTCCAGTTATGTCATTTATACATTCATAAGCACATTTCCATAAAGTCACAGGGTTGTCACAGGAATTTCATTAAGTCTCTACTCCTGAGGGAATCATTTTTGTCGTTTGCATTGTTGACATATTTGCTGACAGGCATTTGAAATACATGACGAAAATATTTGAAACTGGTGTGATTATATTGTGTTACTTTGAATAAACTTTGCAGAATTTTAAAGTATTGTGCACAGAATTTTAAAGTTTTTGGCCCATAATTCTCCTAGGAGTATGATTTTGCACCCTTGTTAGTAGCCTCAGAAAAGAGGCTAAAGATTAAATGTGCACCCTTTTATCCTACATGCTGATCCGTGTGTGTCAGAACTGAAGCGAATTAGGGTAATTGGGAAAGCTGCTGGTGCTCCGTCTGTAATAGAGGGCTCCAGGGCTGTCAGTTGTTTATAACCAGTTAGTCTGGTGAGAGAATAAATTTTGTGAAAGAGCATAAACTGCTTGATCAATGTCTTCAGGATTGAGGTTATAGTAAGAGTATGAACCTATTGACTTATTTTGGAAAAAATGCAGCAATAGTAGCTATTTCCAGAAAACACGGTCTCTAGTTACAACCATACTGAGTCTTCATTTCTAGAATCAGTGATCAGAGGGAGGTGGGGAATGCAGGATCACCACTCCACCACCTTCCAGATTTCTGCTTGGAGACACCTGGCTCATCGCCAAGGCACAGGGCCAAGCCTGGGGTAGATGTGACAAATGGCTGGGCATACAGGGTCATGTGCCCACCCTCCGATTTCTGTCTAGAGACACCTAACGCATCCCCAGGGCAGAGGCTGAGGGCTGGCTGCTGTTGAGCCTTCTTACTGCCAACTTTTTCCCCCTCCTCCCAGCATAGAGCTGGCTCTAGGTTTTCAGTGCCCAGCGTCTGTCCACCACCTCTCCTGCACAGCTGACTTCTGCTCCCTTCCCCCAGCACACAGCTGGTCTGGCTCCAGCCCTCAGTGTCTGTCTCCCGCTCCCCCTGCATACAGCGGGCCTGGCTCTAGCACTCAGTACTCAGAACCTGTCCCCCACTTCCCCTGCACAGCTGGCTGTAGCCCTTCATATTGCAACACAAAACAATATTTTTTGTATGAATATGATGTATGTTTTGGAAATTTTGGATATACATTAATTTTCAAAAAATCTGGAGCATGCAAAAATAGAGCACTCTCCTTCTAGGAACATTTGTGATTCATTAAAGAAACCAAAACCCAAACTTCCATGTGAAATTAACATCAGATATACACATTCTTCATGTGCAATACCGACTAGTGAGGAACCAGCTCCAGTAGTTTAACAGAATAAGCATTTATAGTTAAAGTCATCAGCCTCTCACCCTAGTAGGTATGACCAATATCCATTTTTATTAAGTCATGTAAATTACAAGCTTTATTTTTGTGTTACTGTACAAACACTATACAATTTGGTTACAGACAAAATGACCCTTTGAATTCTATTCCAGCCTTGCAGCTTTTCAGGGCATTAGTTTCTCAAGTGATTTCAACAGAAAATTAGTTGGCAAGGTATTCCATATTATTTTAATTATTGAAACCCAAATGTCTGTGTGATTGCATGCAAAAAGCTCACTATATTTTAATTACTGGAAAACCCTGGCCCTTGTCATAACTCAGTTTTTTAGTATGTTGTACAGACATTTTTATACTATATAGAAGTACAAATGGTAACTGGCCCACAATCTCTTCTTGCACTTTCTCTCGCTGTGCTAATAGCAGCTCCTTTGTCTGAACCATGCTGGTTAGTTCCTTTTGTAGATGTAAATATTTTGCCTGTAAAATAAGTTTTCATCTTTGCTAATAATTTTTAATGAACTAGAAATGCTTAGTATCGCACACACACTATTACTTGAACAGAAGAAAGGAAACAAAAAAATTGGCAGCATTAATCTTGCATTGTAGTTTATATCAACTCCTCATTTAAAATTGTCCCTATTTCGTTGTTATGTTGCTGATCAATTAGGGAACATGCTTGTTTAAAGTTGCGCAATGCTCTCTTAGAACACTGTTTGGCAGCCACCTGCTTTGTCCACTGCTTGCAGGAAGAACAGCCCATTGCAGCTAGCTGGTGGGGGCTTGGAACCAGGGTGGACCGGCAGCCCCCCATCAGCTCCCCTAAATTCCCTGTGCTGCAGCCACCCAGCAGGCTATCAATCGGCATTTCAACTGTCCCTCCCCCCACTGACATGTGCTGCTCCTGCCCTCTGCCTGGAGCTGCTCCCAGGAATCTAAGCTTGCTGTGTAGGGGAGGGGAAAAGAGGGGGGCTAATGTCAGAGTGTCCCCCTACTCCTGCATAGAGCAGAGTGGGGACAGGACGTGGCTCAGGATGAAGAGAGCTTGCTGGCCATAGTTGCTGTGTCTACTTTCTGATTTTTAAAAAAAAAATAAAAATAAAAAAAGACAGTGTACTTACAGAGGCAATGCGCCTCTCTCTAAGTACCTCACTCTCTCTCTCCCTGCTGTTCCTCCTCCCTCCATTCGTGCTGCCTTGGAGAGTATGAGGCTACATTAACAAAAATGTGTTAACTCTTGAGGGCTCAGCCGAGTGCTAGTTCATTATTTAGCAGTAAGACATTCCTTGGGAAATATCCCACCTTCTGCCTCCATCTTCTCATACCAAGCTTCACAATCATTTCTGTGTACAGTATTAAATTGTTAAAAAGCTGTATTTTACACACACACACGTTTTAGTCTGGTGAAAAACATTTCCCTGGAACCTCCTCCTCTTTCTCCCCCCCACCCCTTTAATTCTTTATGGGGAAATACCATCGTTTCACTTAATGTAAAGTCGCATATTTCAGGAACATAACTACAATGTTAAGTGAGGAGTTACTATAGATAAGCCTTGTGGTTTAATGTTTTGTATTCCCAGGGTATCTTCCTATGTCTGCAGGGGGTGAGAGTTGCTTGTTTTCTATAGGTTGCTGTTCAGTACCACAAGAAACAGCACTGACAGTTCTCTAAAGAGTGGTTATGATTCAGGGACCCTAAAAGGAGCTGTGGCTATGAGTGCGGGTGGCTTAAAGGATATGAAAAACTTTTGGGTAGGTGTGTTGTGATCTTTGTATTTCCTAAGTTACGCAGCATCATGCTGGATCAGAACTTAGATATGGGAGGTCTTCTAGAAATACCTGGATGATGCAGGTAGTAGTGTTACTGAGTCAGAAGTGACCCTCTTCGTCTGAATTGATTGCTATTGAACCAATAAAAAAGCATGGTGCTAGAGACCTTTATGCTGGCGGAGATGCTGCTTTTCAGATAAGACATAATAACAAAACCTGACCGTTTTGTGGTCATTAAAAATCTCCTGACTCTCTTTACACCAGTAGGACTATTAGCTTAGTGTCCTGACTAAATTCTAAATTTAGTAACTTTTTCTAAAGTTCCTCTAAACAGTTAAGGAGTGCCGCTGTTAAACTGGTGCCATGTTCCACTCCAGAGGTAGTCAAGGAGATATACAGCCTTCGCCTATAAGCTTTAGCCAATTAACATCTATTAAGCATTTTGTGTAAAAACTTAGTTCCTTGTTCTTAATGCATCTTTGTAAATCAGGTAAGATTGTGTATAGTAATACAAAACATCTGTTTGAGTTTACCTAAGCGGTTATGAAACAAGCCTACATAATGGCTTGGATTAGACCTATTAGTCTGAGTTTTCATGGAGTGTTTTACTCTACCAGTATCTTTTAACCAAGAATATATATCTGTATTCTAACATGAAACCCGTTGACTTGTGCAATAACTTTTTTCTTTTTTATTGTTTTTGGTTTTTTTTTTTTTTGTTTTTTTTTGCTGTTCATGAAACACTGGCTTTCTGCCTTCACTTCAGAAAACATCTTGTAATAGGACAGTCCAACTTGGAAGAGCCTTCCTGGGTAAGAAAATGGATCCTGCCGCTCTCGAAGCATTGCCACCAAAAGCTGTGCTTGGGCAGCTGAATCCTGTGAAACTGCAGCATGTTCAACAGCAAGAGAAGGCTGAACTTCAGGCACTTACAAAAGAGCTAAAGAAGTTAAAACATTCCATTGCCCAACTGCCTGAGAAACAGGGAATAAGGTAGAGGAAACCAACAGGTTTAGAGACTTTTTTGGAGGGGGGCGTAGAATCTTTTTCTAATTTATACACTTAACTGCAACTTTGTTTTGTAAAAACACACCATGACTAGCATAGAACTGTGGTATAATGGTAGGCTGAAACTTAAGCTACAGCTTCCCTTTCCTGTGGGGGACAGCCCCCCATCCAATTTGAGGACTGGGAACCTTAAGAATCATAAGAACGGCCATAGTAGGTCAGACCAAAGGTCCATCTAGCCCAGTGTTGTCTTCTGACAGTGACCAATGCCAGGTGTCCCAGAGGGAACAAACAGAACAGGTAACGATCAAGTGATCCATCCCCTGTTGCTCATTCCCAGCTTCTAGCAAACAGAGGCTAGGGACACCATTCCTGCCCATTTTGGCTAATAGCCATTGATGGACCTATCCTCCATGAACTTTTCAATAAAAACTAGATCTCTGTTGGTCATGGCCTTCACAAAATCCTGTCAGAGAGTTCCACAGATAGTTCCTTTTGCATAATTTGTCTATTTCTGCACACAATGCACAGTGAATCTCCATATTGAATTGATGTCTGAACGCTGCATTCCAGTGAAGTCTGAACAGTCCTAACATCGTGTCTGTTCAGTGGTTGGGGGTGGAGTTTAGCAGCTGTTAGTGTATGCTTTATACTGGAAGATAGAAAAAGAAACACTTTGGAAAAAACCAAACAAATATAGCCTCCTGACATTTCCTGTCACAAAACGTTAGAGGCTAAACTGTAGTGCAAGGAAGTTGCTGCATAAACTCCCATTGATTTTACCGTGCCTGTCTCAGAAGAGGTTGCTTAGTTCTGGAGCCCTAATTTCACATAACTGTATGCTCAGTTAATGTGCATATTCAAGCAGTCCTCCCAAGGCTCTGCTCAAGAGTTGAATGGCAGTGCATTTACTTAAACTTTTGCCAGTAACTCAAGTAACCATTGGTTGGACTGATGAGTTCCATGCCCAGTGCTAATTGGAATTACACCTGCTATCTAAAAGTGAACATGATCTTTATGCATAACTCCCGTTGACAGCGGTGGCAAGCATACTGAGGGGCAAGCATGCAGGGTCTGGTTGAGCATACTGACTGCGCTAAATGGCCTTTGAACCTTATCTAAGAAGCAGTTTGCCTGTTCTTATTAGCTGCTGGTTAAGCTGCATTGATTTTGTTGTGGCTAAAAAACCACTGAGATTTTTGGATCAACCCAAAATAACTCATTCACTTCTTTAAGAGGTTAGCCGTAAGCTCATGTACAATACAAATTCTTAAATGAACTAAATCATTCCCTTTTCATCCTCGTCCTCCTGCATGTCAACACCAATTAATTTAGAAGGCTGTAATTCCATAAAGGGGTTCTGATAATCAGAAATAGGGAGCATAGTAGGAAATGTTAATGTTTGTCTTCCAGGCTGGAAAGAGAGTCTTATAAACAACGGATACAGGAAGCGAAACACAGAGTACAGAAAGCACAAGTAAGTTGTTATCTTACTGCCTATAGCCCATCTTCCTAGTAAGTCCCTGGTATCCCAGATTCTATTTCTTTAAAGTTCTGCACACAGTGATCTAGAAAGACAAGTCCGGTGTATGGAACAATTTTGGGTGTAAGATGATGAGGGGGCAGTGGGTTTATGAAGAAAAGGTGAGGCTTGGTCCACCGAAAGTGGGTGACTGTACCTGGGGGCAAGGATTGAAGACCTGTTTCTCCACTCACTCTTTCAAAGCTTGCAGGGTAAGACTACAGCTTTTTGTAAGGGATGAGGGTAAAACTGCTTACTACAGGTAGAGGCTGTGCAAGTCTTTTACACAGCTTTCAAGAATGTTCTGGTTAAAAAATAAATCTGATCATATTTGGGTAGCTCAGACCAAGCTGCAGCACCTACAGTTGCTAGTTTGTGGGGGAGCCTCAACCTAGAATTGTAGAGGAAAGCTTTGAGGCTGACAGTGGTGACAAGATCAACTAAGTTATGGATTGTTCTGGACTGGTAACAAATTTGGTTGAAATTTTTCTTCTGCATGGAAAAACCTTTTCACTCTTCTCTATAGTGGAGTCCTCTAGTGATGCAGATCATTTGTGATCTGTGACTACACAAAGTGCTTACAATTTTCTTTTCAGTGACTACAGAAGATACCGAAAAAACTGTCTACAGCGTGGATATTTGAAATTCCAATAATGGCTGGGTGCTCCTTTTGGTATTTAATCTGTAGAAATGCTGGTACATTTCTGCCCCACACCATTCCCACGAGCTGCTGTAGTCTGTCAATGGGATTATCCACCTAGAGTGTACTTAAACTGATAGTGTTTTTTGTTTTTTATTTTCTACCAGGAAGATGTGGAGCATCTGAAGTGCAAAGTTAAAGCAGCACAGTCAAAACTAGCAGAAGTTCAGGGCAGTCAGGCATAAGGGTGCAATGGTGTGGTGGAGCAGTAAACAGGCATAGCATGCTATAACCATTGGAAGTCAAAAGTCTGTTCTAATGGGTCAGTGGCCTATTCTGCAAGGTGAATGCTATGCACGTACATTTTTTTTTTTTAGGGTGAACTCATCCTAAGTCTGGGTGCTCAGATACCAGTGTGGTGGGTGAAGTAATAGTAACTATAGTCTGAGCTTTTCTATTATTCTGCTCCACACACACACCTTCTCCTCCCCCCCCGGTCACTTGGCAGGCTATTCCCTTGTGACTCTTTCACTAATCCTAAACCAGCTGTGTATTGATAAAGCTTAGCTTGACGATGTAGTGTGATGATAACTTTCAGGATGATTGCTTTGGAGTGGCAGCAGCCTCACCATCCTTCTACCTACACTCCCCATCTGGCTCATTAAGTAAGGGATTGAGGCGAGGTTGAAAGCACTGAAGCGCACATACAATTACTGACATAAGAATCCTGGACCAGTTTGGAGGGTTTTCTTTGTGAAGTGAGACTTCTCTATCATAACATCATACAATCAACTGTCAAATTACCTCAGTTACCAGTGCTTAACTATGGGTCATATCTGCTGCCCCAGAGAAGGCTCTGAAATACCCAAAGAGGGCAAATATGAACAATATAGACTCTAGCTAAAATTAAAATAAGACTAGCAGATGTAATCTGTATGTATTCTCCTTTTCAGGCACACCTGTGTGATACAAGAGTTGAAATAGAGAAGTGGCACAGTTTGAAAGAGAAGACAACTGTTTCTCAGTCACTAGAGAATGCCCAAGATTCTGTCAATGATTATCTTAAGAGAAGACTTAACAGAATCTTGCGAAGAACAGATCTCTTTTTAGAAAGGGAAAAAATAATTGAAAGACTTAGTCTTTTGCAATGAGACCTCCCCCCCCCCCCTTGCAAAAATCTGATCGCTAGGTCAGAGGCTTTTAGGGCTGGCACTGTACATACAGATCTCTCCCTGTTGGCCACCTGAGTTTTCCAAATTCTATACCCTGTCTGTGTTGAAAGTGTGAACAAATCTGCAGTATTAATAAGTTAAGATACAGCCAGAATCATGAAGATAACTCCAAATTTTAATGGCTATTTAGAGTCCTGTATGTGAAAGTTGAGTTTTAAATGACACTGTAAATACAGGTTTTTTCTGTGTTACTGTTTAAGTAAGGAAACTATCTGTTTCAGACCCAGTGGTTTGAACACCTTAATCATAGTCATCTAGGAGGAGGAATTAAAGGCCTTAGGAATTTTGCACACTGGAAGGAGTTAAGCTGAGTTAAATTATTCTTTAATCCTGGTGTCACTTTGTATCTAAAATTAATTCCTAGGTAACAACTGTAAAATATTTTATAGTTGTTAAGATGGGCAGTGCTTTGTAATCACCCCTTGTGTACAATCGTGTGTGGGGGAAATCAAAACAGTTTAGGGAAAGGCTACTTGTTTTAAAGCAGGTGCTACTAAGTTACTAATGCCTCAGAGCAGGATTTCTAGTTACATTCAGCATATTAAAATAAGTTTTTACAAAAGTTTCTATTACTGAGTGAGTTTGTCTTAAATGTACAAATATGTTCCCTGACACAGAATTAGCATCAGCCCCCTCTTGTTAAATATATCATGGAAGAACTAGATTCACCAAAAAGTAAATGCTATACTAGCATCCTACAAAGAATGGAGGAAAGAGCAACTTAGAGGGCTAGGACAGAAATAGTGCAATAGACTCCCAGCTTTGGGCTAACAGAGCTAAAAATGACTCCAGCTTACATAAGCAGTATGCAAATCATTCATGTATTAGAGTCAAGAAAGACAAGGGTACACGCTACTCATCAGTCTAGATTTTTCTTATGAGTTCTACATAATCATTCCTGAGCATGAGACATATGTACAATTTATTCAAAATACATAAAAATCTCACTGTTTATACAATTTAAAGTCTAGCAATATATACAAATACAGAGTAACTACAGTACAGGCTGAGATAAGAAAGTACGTTCTGGGAGAGTAGAACAGCCATTTTCATAGTCATTACAGTGATTCATAGTCATTACAGTGATTATTCTATAACAATAGATACAAAAAAAGAACTCCTCAGTGTACCTCTGGTTTTACTGTACATGGGACAATGCCACATGTAGTTATGCATCTTACATTCAGTTAAAATCTACAATACAGGCCATTAGCTCACGTTTGATGCTGAATTGTATGTTAGGCACATATGTTTATTTTAATCCTGGCATGGTAAAAATGACTGTTTAATTTGAGCAGATGTACATAGACATTTCATGCAAGAGGCAGAGGGTAAAAGTGGCAAAATCAACTTAAACTGAGCTTTTGTAACAATGGAAAGAGAAGTATAAAATATATCGGTTTGGTTTTTTTAAAGACGTCCTGATTTTTAAGACAAACAGTAACAGCGTCATCAACTGTTTTATAAACAAACTTCCTGCATTGGAGGGATTTTGCTTCTAGATGTTTTTCTACTGAAATTCTGATCTGCCTTAAGAAATGAGTGAGTGCCTTTGAATAAATTCCCTTGTATTTATGTGCTATGGCTGGGGTAAAGACAGATGTTAAACCCCACTTTCCTATGGCAGCTGGTTAAAGCAAATCTTTACTTTTTTCCCTGCACCGCTCAAGTTATTGTGAAATAAGCTCTGCTAAGCCTTTTCTTTAAAAAAGGGTCATAATTTCTTTTGGCTAAAGCTTTGATCTCAATTTTGACAATTCACTTGTTAAATTTATTTCAAAGCACTGATGTGCGCAGATTGCCCATAGGTAGAGCTACAATATTTTTTTTATCCAGAATAAGTTTGTCAGATGCACTTAAGAGCTAGAGTCTCCAAACTTTAAAAACAAATACATTTAGGAAAATACCACAGATAGAACAATCACCAGCTGTGGGAATTTTAACAAATATTTGTACTAGTCCATTATTTAATTAAAAGGATTACATAAATAAGTAAAATGGCTAGTAATTGAAACTTATTGGAAGGCAGAGGCTTGTAGGCCCCTGAGACTTAAAATATTCACATTTAGAGGCCAGTCCTACAAAACTTTATTCTCATCAGTAGAACCAGTCACATGAGTAAGAGTTCACAGGATCGGGCCTTACAACACAGTGCACATAATTCCAGCTGGTTACTATCACAAATGTGATTAGTCTTAGTACCTCAGTAACAGGAGAAAAATAAGTTATGTATCACATTTTTGTAAAAACTCAATATCAAAGGAAAAGGCAGAGTAGAGCCCAGTTTGCAGCAAGAATGAAGATAGATACAACTACTAAATATAGATATAAACTAATGCTGGTAAAGGTGACTGCCAATCCCAAATGTTAGACAATTGTATTTAGTAGTATGTCCAATTATAAAGGCCTTGGGCAAAAAACAAGGCTCCTTGAATCAAAAGAAAAGTCCATAAAGCTGGGCTACTGTGTATGTAAGGATGTCACCTTTATCAACTTTTTCAGTAGCCTCCCAACAGTGCCATTATACTATTAAAATAAAGCTGTTTAAAGAAGTTTTTCACTACTATTTGTTTATTCAAAACATTGTATGCGTTGTTTCTACAAGATAAATGTCTAAGTGATTAAAACAATTTGGTGGTGGTGTATTTTTTTAAACAGCATCCAGAGAAGTTTTAATTTTCATTTGGCAAGATTAAACTAAGCTATGGAACTTTCTCTCTCATCGACATCTAGGTAGAAGTAGACTAATCGCTTTCAGAAGACCATTTCTCTTAATATAAAATTCAGCACAGCTTTCATTCTAAAATAAAAATACTGCATGGACAGTTGAAACAATCAAATATATGATGAATCCAGTGGATTACACAGTAGCTTTTAAACTGTTGCACACTTCAAAATAAATCTCAATTTGTTAAGACTTGGTAATTTTCACCCTTCATTCTAGAGATGAGCAGTCACATTTACAAGTCAGAGGACCAAATTTTCAAATGCACCTGTGCCAAAATGTACCTGCAATTACCCTGAAGTGTAGCGTTTGTGTAAATAAACTGATGTCTATGCACAAACTCCAACTTTCATGCAGTCATCATTTTATTCATGTAGTCATCATTTTATTCATGTAATTATGCTGGCCATTTTTGTGCACAAGCTTGAAAACCTATCCCTTAATCTTAAAAGCTATCAGCAGTACTTGCCTACTGATTTAAACCAGTACAAGTTCTTTAAAAAAAAAGAGTCACTCTTTTAGACCTGCAATTTCCTCAAAGAATAACCAAGTTTTCAGCCTCATTGCAGAGGTAATTGGGAACCTCAGAGGATTCAAATTAGGATAATTCAGTAGTCTCACTTACTAGGGATAAATTCCCAAGTAACAATTGTTAAGGACACTGATCACGCTGTAGTCTCTGTTTAGAAAAGAGTCTGACCACCCAATGAATTAGTACAGAGAAATTATCCCTAGAAAAGAGAGAGGTGAGGTTTTGTGGCCTGCAATGTGCAGGAGGTCAGACTAGGTGATCTTGATGGTCCCTTCTGACCTTAAAGACCACAAGACTTGAGAAGATGTGGCAAAGGTAACATACGTTACAAAGCTAACAGATGTTGGAGTTTAGTTTTTTTTAAAGGCAGCTAAGAACAGTAGAAAAATTGTTTCCTCCAAAGTAGCTCGCCTTACGGATTTCCAGCAACTCTGCATTGCCGATCCCACAAAGAAAAGGTGGAACACTTGTACTCATTCAAGCTTGATCCTGCTTCTGATGAAGTCAGTGGGAGTTTGTCCTAGAGTTCAGTTACAGCAGGAGCAGCAGCAGTCCCAGGAATAGCAAGAGTTTTTGAAGTTCTCTTTGGGGAAGCTAGATGTTGGGTACAATCCCCAGCTGCATCTCTTATACATGGATTTCAGAAATGTTAAAGCTTGGTATTTCAGGAACAGTACCTTCAGCAAGGTCTAAATTATTCGCTCTCAGGCTATAGCAATGTATCATTCCTCTCCATGCAGCGTGACTATCAATTGCTGAATTTCATCCTAGGGAACTCCTCTCTCTCATGTACAGTAGTAAACTGGGTGTCCATGGTTTCTGAAGAGCAACAAATAAATCATATGTATATACCCTCAAAGAAATGGCAGGATTGTTAGTTTCCTAGACCTCCGATATCACATCACATTTTTGTTCAACTCCATCTTACTACAACTTACAATACAAAACAAAATTCAATGTGATTCAAAAGTGACATTTTAATATAGTCAGCTTCAAAGAATTTTGTTTTAAGAATTCCTATTTGCCACCCCCTAGCTCATTCACAACTTACCTCAGTTCTCCTCAACTTCCTGTAAAATGTGGCATGCTCTGTGGTACCTGGTACACCAATTCAGCTGAGGAACCCGGTCCAGGCATCGCCTTTGGTGTATCATACAGTGCATGTGCAGATGAGCAGCTATCTGTCCTAGCTAAGAGTTTATTGCAAGTTCCCACTATGGGAGGGGCTTGGTTCCCTGTAGCCTTGAAAGTAGAAATAGAAGAGACACCAAGAGGTGCGGTGGAATGACCTGACATGTCCATGATTATTGGGGTTGCATATTCTGGTCCAGTGACAGGCAATGGTTCAGCGTAAGCATGATAAACTTCTTGTACAGGTGAGTTGTAAGGATCCACATCAGCATAGCTTTCTTCTTTTCCCTCTTCTGGTTTAAAGGTTGATCTCTGATGACGTGTGCCAACGATTCCCCCTACCAGTGGTTGAGCATACTCTGTGCAATGTCCCCACAAAAAAAAATTTTACAGACAGGAAAATTTTAAACTCTAATATGGTGGCATTGTATTAAAATAAGAAGCCCTCATTAGGAACATTGGAGTTATCACACTGCATCAAGCCAATGGTCCATCTAGCCAATATCTTGTCTTTACCAGTGCTAGATATGTCAGAGGAAGGCGCAAGAAACCCCACAGTAGACAATTACTACAGTCTGAGCCAATACCACCTACAGTTAAGCTTGATAGACACTTCATATTATGAGAGTCCGATTTTACTTGCTTTGTAACTGCCAAACTTCAATTGCTTGGGCTGAAAATTTCTCATGCTGGGTGTCTGCCCAGCAGGTCTAAGATTCAGTGAAAACTGTTTAGCTGTTTCCAATACCCAGATGTCAAGGATGTGGTTTTGGCTCTCCCATGAAAAATCAGATTTATACATGCTCAGTAGTTATGTTAGTCTGACAGGTCACTTGAGGTGTAGACAAGGAGCCTCGGGGTGAGAGAGACTGGCATGAGAAGCCCTGGGACTGGCTAGGGGAGAAGCCAACATGTGGAGAAGAGACTAAAATCAGGAGATGGGAAGACAGGACAGGGACAAATTGGAGGGGACACAGGCAGAAGGGTCTGTGCCCACTAGAGCACATTCTACAGAACCTGGAATTAAATCCAGGATTCCCAAATCTCTACATTGCTTTGATGTCAGCAAATAGCTGTGAAAGCCACTGGAAAAATGTCTCACTCATTCTCCTCTAGGGCTGGTCTACAAAGAGGAGGAAACCTACTACTCCTCCCAGTCGCTCTTAGCTCAAGTAGCAGAGGTCAGTGATGTGGAGGTAGGGGTTCCAACCCTGCTGTTAAAGGGATCAATATGATTCCATAAAATTTGTTTTTTCAGTTTGCCTATTTAAAAATGTAGAGCAGATTGACACTTAAAACACTGCAGTACCATGGCGCTGCTTTAGTGAAGATGCTACTACTCTGACACGAGGGCTTCTCCCATCAGTATAGTTAATCCACTTCCACAAGAGGCAGTAGCATGTTGAGGGGAGAAGCCCTCCCATCAACAGCATTGTCTATGCCAGCAATTAGGTTGGTATAACTGCATCGCACAGGAGTGTGTGTGTATTTTTCACAGCTCTAAGTGACACAGTTATAGAAGTTTATAGTGTAGACCTGGCCTTAGGAAGTTACACACAAAACTAAGTTGAGAGAGAACATTAAGGTTGCAAAATCAAATACTCAAAAATTAGTTATGAGAAGCAACCTTAATTCTGGCATATCCTATGTGAAGACAGAACAGGTAGGGAGGAAAGCAGGAATATACCAAAGTAAAGCCTTGTACTCTCTCCAGCACAAGCAACAGGAGATGAGGGGTAAAACCAGATTTCAGCTATAGAAAATGCATGCAATATAAATCATTTCACACAAAGCCAAAATACACAGTCCACAACAAAAAACAGGTACCTGCAGACTCAGTCTGTAAGAGAGTTGGGACTTCTCTTGGTCTCAAGTGACTAACTTCACTGTTGCTATAGCGAACAGGGGTTTCTTCATGCTCTGCTGACTTGGCAGGAAGAAACTGCTTCCTGCCTTTCCACCACCCTTCAAGATTTTAGAAGTGAAAGTAGTAAGAACTTACAACAATGCACAATAAAAAGTCAGTGGTGATTCATTCACGTAAGTTACTAAGGGTGCTAAAAGTATCACATACCTTTCTTAGCCTTTGTGAAAACAGCTTGCCTTTCCTCCCTCCTCCCCCCGCCAGAAATGACGGGTCACGAAATTAGTTATCACTATTCACAGAACACCTGGAACTTACAGGATATTTTACCAGATAACCATAAAATTACATTTAATACGTTACTGATGTCCAACAAATCTGTCTGACAAAAGGCTGGAAGCTCAGTAATAAGGCTTCCACTCAATTTTTGACTGATACCATTTTCAAAGCAACAGGGATAGAATGAAGAATCTAGCCCTGAATTTCTGTGTTAGCACCTGTTGCCGGTCCTACTTTACAGATATAAGCAGTTCAGTAAATGAATTATTTTTAGGCTCAAAATACAGCATGGAAAATATTCCAGAGGCCATCTGGACAGTTTTAAACACAAACTTCTGGTGTTGAACAACAGTGAGCATTCTTGTGAATAAGGAGCCCCATGTATTAGCACTTCTAGGCTATAGATTTTAACTCCACCCTCCATCTTTCCACTGCCCCTCAAAACAAGGTGGGTGATTGTGTGTCACAGGAGCGTGTGTTAAACTGCGGATTTTCACAAGGTGACAAATCACAAGAAGCTAATCAGATATAGTATTATAGGCGTGGAGAGAAGACAATAGACAGAGGCAGGGCTTGGGACCCATGATATCAGATGCCCAGCTGGAAAGCAGGGAGGTTCAGGACTGGAAAGAGAGCGGACAGAGCCCACCTGGATGCATGGGAGACTTGGATGTGTTGTGCTGAGGGAGGCGAGGCCTGAGGCCGCAGAGTTTCCTATGCCGGGTTCAAAAGTCAACAAACTCTCCTGTTTTATGCTGGCTGAGTGTCACTCCAGTCTAGAGAACAGGGTTGCATTATTCCCTTTGGGAGTAGAGGCCCCGGCGGTCCAGAGCAAGTGGACTCCCTGAGGGGGCCCAAAGCAAGAGATAGGTGTGCTAAGGCTCAGAGCGGTGCAGTTCCAGGAGGTGGAGGGGCTGAACTCCCAAGAGAGAGTGGACCCCTGAGAAAGGCTGTCTCACTGAAGGGGGTTCCCCCCAGGGACCGCATGGGGACAAGAGTGGGCACTACAGCTAAGCATTTCCTTAATGGAGCAACATTGATAAGGGATGGGGGAATGCAGAAGGCATTTTCCTCGTAGAGCAACAGTGACACTGTGTGGGCACTCCAAGTAATACACAACCCTTTTCCCTTATGAAGGGACAGTAACACTATGCACAAACCATTTCCCTTATGAAGGGACAGTGATAACAAAGCATTTCCCTCAGGCCAACTGTGACACACATGGTGACCTGTCAGAGTAATGCACAAAGCATCAGACACACCAAACCCGTGGGAAAAACAGAGAAATTGGGCTTGGTTTTGGCTTCATTGGCTGAGAATTCCCTGTTGGCTAGTTTTTAGCTGCTGGCTTCTTGCTTGTTTATCTTGCAGCTTACTGCTTCTTTTTAAAAAGAATTACTTTCCCACCCTACGCAACCCCTGCTCGCCAGCAGCCAGAGGCACAGGGCAAGCAGGGGCAAAGACAGGAAGAGAGACAGGGGTACACAGCAGGCCCACCACAGTCCCAGACTGCACACCAGGGAGGGATTAGTCATACACAGTGTTGGGGTTCTTAGGGATCAGCTTGTTTTAGCCTTATTTTGAAATGGGATTAGCTTGGTTTTTGGCTTATTCTGAAAGTCAGGGAGCTTATTTATACAGTGAAAGATTGCTTCCTCGTTGGGTATGGGGGTCTGTGGGATTAAGGCTGGGAAAGGGACCAGAGTTACAGTTCCAAACACCCTGTGACAAAAAGTACAGCAACTACAGATGAGCAATTCCGAACACTGACTCCTTACACACACCCAGTTAAGCTGCTCAGGCCCACCTCTGCCAGTTTCTCCTCAGGCTGGGGCTCGTGGCCAATTCCTCTGCAAGAGCAGCTTCAAAAGCCAAAAATGACCCATCCCTACACAAAGCTCTATTGGTGCTTGAAATCTTCTCCTCATCCTGCCTCCCTCTTCCATCTCATCTACATCAGCCCCACTCGATGAACAGAGACCAATTTAACACCGACAGTCACTGCTCCACTCTCACACCCAATGCCCATGTCAGTCAGCAACATCTCACAGGTCCTTCTCTTTGCCTCTCCCATATAGCGGTGCTCTGCCCTCGACCCTCTTCCCATGACACCTTTAGCCGTATAACCAAAAAGCACCCCTTGTAACGGTACCCTACATAGTCACTCTTCACAACAGAGTCTGGCTCCTTACTGTATCGTGTGAGGTGTCTATAGAAAGGTGGTGATTTGCTGGGTACGACTACAGCAGCTGTACGTGTGCATCATTTTTGTATTGAATACTGAAATACAAACAATATAGAGCCAATAGTTATAAACTTGTGCTATGCTTCTCGGTGACACCCGAGAAATTGGCATCAGCACTACCTAACCTGCTTGATGACCCATTACGGACCATCAGCTACACAACTGATCATTGAGAAAAGGCAGATACACCCTGTGACTCAGCAAGGCAGGGACCTGCCTACGGACAGAACTCTGAGGTGTTTTGATGTCATGTGCTGGAATGCTTGTCTTTGGAACAAAGACAGAAAGGACACATGACAAGAGACTATAAAACGTTTCTGCAGCCCCTCCATCTAGTCTTCAATCCTGCTTCTTACCTCTGGAATGACTTTGCTACAAATTGAAACTCTGAACTAAGAACTGAAAGACCCATCCCAGCTGTGGATATACTTCAGAGACTTGATTTATTGCATCAGTGGTACAAACCTGAACCAGTAAGTTTGCCATCAGCGTATGTAATTGATTCCATTTAACCAATTCTAGCTCTCATCTATATCTTCTTCCTTTGATGAATAAACCTTTAGATTTTGAAGGATTGGCAACAGTGTGATTTGAGGGTAAGATCTGATTTGTATATTGACCTGTGTCTAGAGCTTGGTCTTTTGGGATCGGGACAAACTTTTTTCTTTAACTGGGGTGTTGTTTTTCATAACCATTCGTCCCCAGAATGAGATGCACTCGTGGTGATACTGGGAAACTGGAGTGTCTAAGGGAATTGCTGGTGTGCCTTACGGTTAGCCAGTGGGGTAAAACCGAAGTCTTCTGTTTGAATGGTCCGGTTAGCCTTGGGGTACATAGGAACCCCAGCATTGGGCTGTAACTGCCCTGATTTAATCAATTTGCCCTGAACTGGCACACTCAGAATTGTCCTGCCAAAGCCAGCATCAACAAAGCCCCAACGAGGAAACACATAGCCTGTGAAGAATACTACAGGGAATACAAATGAGGAATTGAAAGAACTGACCGCTTACTCAAAGCCAGTTATGTGGAAGGTGGCAAGCTCTGGACTATTCATGTCTGCTCAGAAGGATGTTCAGGCTGATCAGTCCACTTCTGAGAGTGTCTCATCCAGGGAGGCCTCCTGGACAATACCTATGCCAGCGCAGCTGCAAAAGCCACTAATGAACCCGCATGACACATAGCTCTGAAGGTGAATGAAATCTGGCCCTAACCTCTGCCTCCCTCTCACACTGCATCTATGAGAGCCTCACTCAAACAGAGACAGTCAACATCAATAGTATCCACTCCACTCTTACACCCACTACCCTTCATGATTTTGGTCCCCTACTTGTTCATAGTTCACAAGACCTAGCCTGTGGGGATGCACACCTACCACACCTGCCCACATCCTATGATGGGAGACAGCAGAATGAGAGATAAGCACAGAGAGAGAGAGAGAGAAACATGGGAGGAAATCAAAAAACTCACCAGCTAGAGTCATCCCCCTGGATCCATCATTCTGCTGCAAAGGACACACTGCTAGTGGACAGAAAAATGATCAGCCCCTGAAAATGGGGACCTTATCTCCCTCATAACCATAGCTACTCAGTAATCTTTTCCTACAAACCGAGCCCCAGCTAATGACAAGTGCCAGCCTGGAGGCAGAGTCCTCCCCAAACCAGACAGTTATCTCACTGATGGTGACGTCTGCTCCACTCCTAGCTTGAGGGCATCTGCATAGCCTGGAATCAACAATGTTTGCTGTCTCACAGGTCTTGTGCACTTCCCATCTACAACATGGGTAAGAGCCCACCCCTGATTGAACGAGTGTGATGTTATCGATATAAGCTGGGACCATATAGAACACAGTTGCAAGCAAGGTCCTGTATTGGCACCAAATCTCATGTAAAGTGAGTCATATAAGGTGTCTAAGAACAGGTTATGGGTTGTTGGTTATGATTATGCTGTCTAGATGTATGTGTCTATAACCCTTCTGCCCCTCTGAGTTGGCAGCAACAAGGGCCGGGTTCAGTATCCAGGGGTTCCGTTTCAGTAACACAATACATAACCGGCTCGAGCTCCCACCCAGTGACCTGGGACACTTACATACCACACCCTCCTGGGTGCCTCTAGAAGGCAATACTTCCCTTCTCACAAGCACGGAGTCTGAGTGTAGCAAAATCTTTTTAATAAAGGAAGGAATCAATGTGGCATCCCATTGGAGAAACACCACAAACAGAGTTATAACACAAACCATAAACAAAAACCCACACCCCAAGTACATTTGGCAATGTCCTTTCCCCCTTAGGGTCTTAAGTCCAATCACTCCAAAGTCCAACAACCCAAAAGTCTCTGGTCAATGCCACCCCCAGAATTCAAGAGTCTATCTGTAGAGGTCCCTCCCCCCAGCCTGGGTGAAAGGGGCACCTTACGTGGTCCAGGGCCAACTGCCCTGCATCTCTGTGGGTTCTGCTTCCGCCTTCTCCACGAACTGCTCCGCCTTACCAGCTGCTCCACTCTGCTCCTCCAGCCGTCCTCACAAACTGCTCCACTCCACCAGCTGCCTCGTGAGCCGCTCCAGTTGTCCCTGCAAACTGCTCGGCTCCGCTCGATCTGTGGGCCACTCCACCCATCCCACAGCTACTCCGCTCTGCCAGCCGCTCTGCTCCACCAGCTGTCCCGTGGTCCGCTCCAGCCATCCCCACAAACTGCTCCACTCCGCCAGCTGCTCTGTTCCACAGTGTAGCTTCAGGCTCCCCCACTAGTTAGCACAGCACTCAGTGCTCCCAGCTCAATAATTTCAGCTCTTAGTGAGCTCAGCACACAGTAGGGGAGCCCCAGTACTAGTGCACCATTAGCCCAAAGTGAGTTAAACTCAGCAACCTGCATCTAGACTCTTAAGGGCATAAAAAAATCAACTCTGACATTCCACAGTGGAGAGAGGAGGGGGTGAAACTGGTGCTTCTGGCTCCACAAGAAGACTGTCCCACCAGGCACAGATACCTGTCCCCAACCTCTCTCAATTCACTGGGTTTTGGAACCCATGTCCCTTGTCTATCAAGTGTCATTTAATTTATATTGAGACATTTCTGTTATAAAGCAGTCTCATAGTTCCTCATTCACATAATCAGGTGGCAACACTTTATTTATCCTGCCCCAATAATGAAGAAATTGGGGATCCCAGAAATGTCAAAATACCCATTCCCAGGCTACTTGCTGGGTGTGCCTATGCAAATATTTGAGACTTCACATTCCAGACATTCTTTCCACACTTCCCATAATTCACCACCAGATGTCAGGGTACAGCTCATCCTGAGTCTGCTTACATATCATTTGGTAGTTGAATTATGATTATTGGCTCTATACTGTCTGTATTTCAAATCTGTGCTGTGCTTCTGGGTAACATTCCAGATAAGTTGGAGTTAATGGGCCATCAAGCAGGCTAGGCAGAGCTAAGGACCACCAGCTATACAACTGACCCCTTGAGAAAAGGCAGATACGCCTTGTAACTCAGCAAAGTATGCAGAGACTTGCCCATGTGACTCCAGACTCCATTTTGCTGTAATTTTCCACAGTAAGAACAAAGAAGTGTCCTTACACCTGGAAAAGACTATAAAAGGCTGCTGCCTAATCTCCATTTTGTCTTCAATCCTGCTTCTTACCTTTGGAGGCACTTTGCTACAAACTGAAGCTCTGAACAACCCAACCCAGTGGGGGGATGTACTCCAGAGACTGCTTTGAGCCTGCAGTTTAGTCCATCACTGCTACAAGCCTGAACTAAGAACTTTGCCATTACTGTATGTATTTGATTCCATTTAACCAATTCTAACTCTCATCTATATCCTTTTCCTTTTATAAATAAACTTTTAGATTCTAAAGGATTGGCAACAGCCTGATTTGTGGGTAAGATCTGATTTGCATATTGACCTGGGTCTGGGGCTGGATTCTTTGAGACTGAGAGAACCCTTTTTCTTTTACTAGGGTGTCGGTTTTCATAATCTTTCATCCCCAGGGCGAATGGCACTGGTGGTGATACTGGGAAACTGGAGTGTATAAAGGAACTGCTTGTGTGACTAGTTGTTAGTCACTGGGGTGAGACCAAAGTTCTCTTTGTCTGGCTGGTTTGGTTTGCCATAGAGGTGGAAAAATCCCAGCCTTGGGCTGTAACAGCCCTGTTTTACGCAATTTGTCCTGAATTGGCACTCTCACTTGGGTCCTGCCATAGTCACAATGGGCTCCATGGTTGCCAAGCTATGCCATCTGCCCAGGCAATCCAAGGAAAAGAGCGTGAAATGATTGTCTCCTCTTATTTTCACAGAGGGAGGATGACTGACAGCATTTACCCATAACCACCCATGACAAATTTGGGCTCCGTCAGGCATTGAGATCTCAACCCAAAATTCCAATGGGTGTGAGAGACTGGGGGAACTATAGGATAGCTATGAGATAGCTACCCACAGTGCAACACTCCAGAAGACAACGCTAGCCTCGGTACATGGACCGACACTGCCGAATTAATGTTCTCTGTAGAGAGCCGAGTGCACGCGTCCTCACTATCTGTTTCCAAAAAACGATTTCTGTAAAATCAGAATAATCCCCTAGTGTAGACATACCCAACACTCTGTTGCCACTGGCAGTAACCTCAGTGCAATCTCTTAAGAAACAGCAGTGAGACTGAGCGGCCAGTTGCTAAAATGCAGCGAACATTTCCCTTATGGAGTAACAGTGACACCATGTGGCTCTGTGGGGTAATACAAAGAGAATTTCTCTCACAGAGTAACAGTGACACCATGCAGCCACACAGGTTAATGCACTAACAATATCCCCCACAAAGCAACAGTGACACCGTGTGGCCATGCAGGGTAATGCACAGAGCAACAGTGACACCCTGTGGCCAGGCAGGGTAATGCAGAGCTACAGTGACACTGTGTGGCCAGGCAGGGTAATGCACAGAGCATTTATCTTATGGAGCAACAGTGACACTCTGTGGCCACGCAGGGTAATGCAGAGGGCATTTCCCTCACAGAGCAACAGTGACACCCTTTGGCCACGCAGGGCAATGCAGAGAGCATTTCTCTCATGGAGCAACAGTGACACCCTTTGGCCACGCAGGGTAATGCACAGAGCATTTCCCTCACGGAGCAACAGTGACACCCTCTGGCCAGTCAGGGTAATGCACAGAGCATTTCCCTCACAGAGCAACAATGACACCCTGTGGCCACTCAGGGTAATGCACAGAGCATTTCTCTCACGGAGCAACATTGACACCCTGTGGCCAGGCAGGGTAATGCACAGAGCATCTCTCTCATGGAGCAACAGTGACACCATGTGGCCACGCAGGGTAATCACAAAATATTTCACTCATGGAGCAAGAGGGACACTGGGTGCTGTGATACAGCAGGGCCAGAGAGCAGAAAGAGGGTTGTAGATGGGAGGTATAAAAGCCCTAGGATCATCGAGGCCTTATATCCTGTGGGCTAGGGAAAGGTTACTATACGGTAATTGGAGAAATTAGACCCAATTATGGCACCAACAAAGACCTAATAAAATTTCCTTTCTGACTGAGGCAGGGGTGACGGAAGTAGAGCTGAGTAGAGTTTGGAGGCGTTTTACTGTTCTGTAGAGGACCAGAGGAAGGAAACCCTGCCCAAGCAGAGAGACTCCCCCTTGGGTAGTGTTTCCCTTAGTCCTATGTGCCGGAGAAGAGGCTAAACAGCCTGAAAAGCTGAAGGGGCTAGAGACTTTATCCCTGCTCATCCTGACTAACAGCCATTGATGGACCAACCCTCCATGAATTTGCCTAGTTCTTTTTTGAACCCAATTTTAGTCTTCGCCTTCACAACATTCTCTTGTGAGGAGCTTCACCCCTAATCTCACAGAGCCCCGTACCCAACGAGAAAGCACACAGCCTGTGAAGAGAACTAACGCCAGTACAGATGAGGAATTCCAAGCACTGATGGCTTACTCACAGCCAGTTAAGCAGGAGGCAGAAAGCTGAGGACAGTTCATGTCTGCTCAGAAGGATGTTCAGGCTGATCATATCCTCATCTGCCAACTTCTCCCCTAGCTGCTGCTCCTGATGATTCCGCTGCAAGTGCAGCAAATAAGCCAAACAAGAGCCATCACTACACAAAATTCAACTGGTGTGTGAAATCTTTCCCTCATCCCTGCCTCCCTCTCCCATCTCATCCACATCAGCCCCATTAGAGCAGACACTCAGTCAACACCCACAGTCACCACTGCACTCTAGCGTCCACTGCTCTGCATCATTTTTGTCCCTTACTTGTTCATAACTCCCAAGACCTAGCCTGTGGGGATGCACACCTACCACACCTGCCTGTGTCCTACGAAGGGAGACAGCACAAGGCGAGGCAAGGACAGAGAGAAAGAGAGAGAGAGAGAGAGGGAGAGAGGGAGAGAAAGAAAAAGAGACAGACAGAGAGAGTGTGTTGGCTAACACATTAGAGGAGAGAGACAGAAAAACGTGGGAGGAAGGCAAGCAACTCACAACTTGGAGTCATCCTCCTGGATCCAACTTTCTGCTGCAGAGGACACACTGACCCTGGCCAGAGAACTGAGCAGCTTCTGAAAATGGGGATCTTGTCTCCCTCATAACCACCAGTCAGGAAGCTTTTCTTACAAACTAAGCCCTAGCTAACAGGGCGCCTCTACCAGGAGCGAGGTGGGACGTGAGCAGAGGAACCACTAAACCAGACACTTATCTCACTGACAGTGACAGATGTTCCACTCCCAGATGGACGGCTTTTGCATGGCATCAACAATCCTCGCAGTCTCAGCGCTCTTGCTCCCCTTCCATCGCACGAGGACAGTGGACTCTGACGTGTGACTTCTTTTCCTTTGCAACTAAACCCACCACAACGGGAAAAAGCAATTGCCTCCTGAGAGGGTAGGGTATGTCTTTTAGGCTCATATTTTCACCTCTCCAACATGGTAGGCCTCCGCCCTCAACCATTTTGCCATTACATCTTTAGGACTAAAAGTAGAAAACGGCCCTTGCAATAACACCTGAAATACTCACTCTGCATAGCAGACTCTGGTCAGAAATGCAAAACCTGCAGAAAAATATGCAGAAATTGGTCATGTTTTTGGCCTAACTGGCTTGTAAGTTGCTTGTTAGCTAGTTTTTGGCTTGTAGGTGGTTGTTTGCTGTAGCTTCTGACTGCTTTTTTTTTTTGGTCGGCTCCCAGAAATTGGGGGCACGCAGGGGCAAAGTGGGGAGAGAGTCAGGGGTGTACAGGGGGCCCACCACAGTCTTTGATGACTTGCAATGGGAGATTTAGTCGCACAGAGCGTTGGGGTTCCAAGGGATTGGCTTGCTTTGGAATTGTTTTCCAATGGGATTAGCTTGATTTTTGGCTTATTATGAAAGTCGGCAACTGAGACTCTGGTCCCTTCCCCAGCTTGAATCCCACAGAGCACAACATTCAATGAGGATGTTCAGAGCCTTTGCACACAACTGGAGCGAGAACAGATGAGGAATTCCAAGCACTGACCGCTTACTCACAGCCAGTTATGTGGAAGGCAGAAAGTGGAGGACTGTTCATCTCTGCTTATTAGGATGTCCAGGCTGCTCAGGTTCATTTCTTCCAGTTTTTCCTCTAGCTGCGGCTCCTGGACGATCCCTCTGTAAAGGGGGCATGTAACCCAAGCAGGAGCCATCACTGCCCCAAGTTCTACTGGTGTCTGAGATCCCGCCCTCCCTCTCCCATCCTCTGTACATTAGCTCCACTTGATGAACAGAGTCAGAGTCAACTCCTACAGTCACCCCACACCGCTACCAATGGAGGATCTAATACTCATCATGCTTCTCTTCCTCCTCCCAATGCCCCAGTGGGATACAGACTCTCCAGACCAAGCCAGCGAGCATCCACCATTGCCCATGTTCCATGCAAGGAGACAGTGCAAGGAGAGGCAGACACACACACACAGCTTGTTGGACAACATATGAGAGCAGAGATACACATACAGGAAGGAGGCAAACTCAGCACCTGTAGTCACCTTCCTGGCTCTCCACAAAGGGTTACTGCATTTCAGGAAGACTCCATAGCACCTGACAACCCCTTGACAGGTCACAAAGGATTCCCCTGAGCTTAGTGTGTCCCCGTGAGATGCAGAGGCCTTTCCTCAGTGGCCTTCCCCATACTCACAAATTCTCTCCACTGAGAAGAGTGTTTGCAGCCCTCCCTCAATACTGAACTTCAGCAAGTTTCCATTTGCTCTTACTCTGCAGATCGTTGTCTGGCTTCCATCCCTAGGGATGGGCTCAGGGTGGCTACTACTTCTTTGGTCAGATGAGAGATTGCTCTCTGCCACAGGTTGGCCAATCTCAGTACAAACTGAAAAGAGAAAGAGAGAAGACTTGTAAGCTAGGCCAGCACTTGGGCATGGAAGAAAAAGGACACACACATCACTGGCTGCTGCTCATTGGGGCCCCCTTCTCTATTACTCTCCAGCCCACCCAGGGCCTAAGATGCTCATCACTCCTAAGAACCTACAGCCCTCCAGGAAAGGGACAATCCCAGACCACTACCAGCCACAGGCAGAGCTGTACCTTCCCCAGGACCCATCCCAGGGATAGGAGAAGCATCTCTCTGCTCTCCAGAAGGCACCTCACTCTGCAGATACTGGATGGAGAAATATCATTTCACAAAAACACGCACCTGATCCTCCAACATTACAAGATTGCTCCTTGGCTCCATTGCAAAGCAAAACAGCTAGATTGTTTATGTCTGCTTCCTCCAGATGCTCCTACTCTGTCTGGGGCTGCTCCACTGGCCTGGAGCAGCCCCCCACAAGAACAGCTAATCACCTACAGAAGAGCCATCACTGACAAAAACAGTATAGGTGCACGACATCTTCCAGTACCTGCCTCCATTCTCGCACTCACTATCCTGCATCATTTTCATCCCCTCCTACTCTTGAGACCTAGCCTGTGGGGATGCACCCCTAGCACAGCTGCCCGTGTCCTAAGAAGGGGGAAGGCACAAGGAGAGGAAAGGACAGAGAGAGAGAAAAAGAAAGAAAGAGAGAGTATGGGCCAACACACTACAGAAGAGACAGACAGCAACAGAAACATGGGAGGAAGGCAAGAAACTCACCAGCTGGAGCCATCTCCCTGGATCCAATCTTCGCTGCGGAGGACACACTGCTTGTGAACAGAGAAATGACCAGCCCCGAAAATGTAACCTGTGTCTCCCTTGTAACCACTGCTGTTCAGGAATATTTTTTTTTTTTGAACACAAACCCTGGCCCAGCTAACAGGACGTCCCTATCTGGAGCCAGGTGGGCCTTGAGAAGAACCCTCAGCAAAACAAACACTTATCTCAGAGACAGTGGCGTCTGTTCCACTCCCAGATGGACGGCTTTTTCGTGCCATCAAATAATTCTCAAGGTCCCATCACTCTTCCTTACTGTCCATCGCATGAGGGCAGTAGACTGACGTGTGTCTTCTTTTTCCTTGGTACTAAACTCAGCAGAAGGGGGGAAAAAAAAAACAAGAAGTTACCATCTCCTTCTGCAAGGTCACGTAGTCTCTTCATTTCACAGCTCCCGTATCTCATGGTTCTGCCCTCAACCCATCTCCCATTGGTACTTTATACCTGCAACTAGAAGGGGCCCATTGTAACTGCACCCAAAATAGTCCATTTGCTCAGGAGACTCTTGCCCCTTCCCCAGCCTTAATATCACATTGCCCTGTACCCAGTGAGGAAGCACAGGGCCTGTCAAGAGAACTACAGCGAGAACAGATCAGGAATTGAAAGCACTGACCTCTGACTCACAGCCAGTTATTCAGAATTCAGAAAGCTGAGGACTGTTCATGTCTACTTAGAAGGATGTCCAAGCTGCTCAGATCCATTTCTGCCAGTCTCTCCTCTGGCTGGGGCTCCTGGACAATTCCGCTGCAGGAACAGCTGCAAAAGCCAAGCATGAGCCATCATGACACACAGCTCTATTGGTGCGTGAAATCTTGCCTTCAATCCTGCCTCCCTCTTCCATCCCATCTACATTGGCGCCACTTGAACAGAGAATGAGTTAACACCAACAGTCACTGCTCCACCTTAGCACCCACTGCCTGACATGGTTTTCATCCCCTTCTACTCCTCCAGGGCTCCCAAGATCTAACCTGTGGGGATGCACACGTAGCACCCCTGCCTGTGTCCTAAGAAGGGAGATGGCAGAAGGAAAGGTAAGGATAGAGATAGGGCGTGTGTTCGCCAACTTACTAGAGAACAGAGAGAGAGAGAGAGAGAGTGTGAAAAACACGGGTGGAAAGCAAGCAACTCACTACCTGCAGTCATCCTCCTGGATCCAACCATCTGCTGCAGAGGACACACTGTTACTGGGCAGAGAACTGAGCAGTCCCTGAAAATGTGGACCTTGTCTCTCTCATAACTACAGCTACTCAAAAACAGAGCAATCATCAAAGCAGACTCTTATCTCATTGAGAGTGGCGGTCGTTCCACTCCCAGTTGAATGGCTTTTTCATGGCAGCAATAATTTCCTGCAGTCCCATCGCTCTCGCTCGATTTCCATTGCATGACGGCAGTAGATTCTCATGCGAGATTTCTTTTCCTCTGGTACTAAATCCAGCCGAAGGGGAAAAAACAAACGTGTTACCGTCTCAGTGGGCAATGCTGGGGAGGCCCTTCTTTCTGCCTTTCCCACACAGTGGTGCTCTGCCCTGCACCCCCCTCCCATCACAACTTTAGGACTACAAGTAGAAAGCACCTCTTGCAACAAAACCTGAAATAGTCACTCTGCACAGCAGACTTTGGTCAGACATGACAAACCTGCAAAATTGAGCTTGTTTTTGGCTTAATTGCTTTTTGAGTTTCCTGCTGGACAGTTTTTGGCTCACAGATTGTTGGGCTTCTCGCCTGTGAAGAAAACTACAGCGAGTACAAATGTGGAATTCAAAGCATTGATCGCTTACTCACAGCCAGTTATGCTGAAGACAAATCTGAGGACTGTTAATCTTTGCTTAAGAGGATGTCCAGGTGGCTCAGGTCCACTTCTGCCAATTTCTCCTCCATATGCTGCTCCTGAATGGATTCCTCTGCAAATGCAACAAGTAAGCTCAGCAAAAGCCATCATTACACAAAATTCAATTGGTGCGTGAAATCTTGCCCTCATTCCTATCTCCCTCTCCCATCCCATCCACATCAGCCCCAGTCAACACCCACAGTCACCGCTGCACTCTCGTGCTCACTACCCTGCATGATTTCGGTCCCCTCCTACTTGTTCCTAGCTCCCAACACCTAGCCTGTGGGGATGCACACCTAACACACCTGCTTGTGTCCTACGAAGGGAGACAGCACAAGGAGAGGCAAGGAGAGAGAGAGAGAGAGACAGATTCACAGACAGTTTGTGCTGGCCAACGCATTAGAGGAGAGAGAGAGAGAAGAAAACATGGAAGGGAGTCAAGAAACTCACTAGCTGGAGTCATCCCTCTGGATCCAACCTTCTGCTGCAGAGCACATGTCGTGCGGACAGAGATATAACCAGCACCTGAAAATGGGGACCGTGTCTCCCTCGTAACCATGGCTAGCCAGGAATCTTTTCCTACAAACCGAGCCACAGCTAATGACCAGTCCTGGCCTGGAGGCAGCTGAGCCGCTACCAGAGTCATCACCAAACCAGACACTTATCTCACTGATAGTGACGGCTGCTCCACTCCCAGCTCAATGGCATCTGCATAGCGTGGCATCAACAATGCTCACTGTTTGTTTCACAGCTCGTGTCATTTCCATCTCACAACGGGGGTGAGCTCTTACCCTTCACTTCTTTCCCCTTGGTACTAAGCACAACACAAGAGAGAAAAAACTAAAGTTATCATCACAATCTACAATGTCGTGTAGGTGGTTCTTCTCTCATTACACCTTTATAGCTACCATTAAAAAGCACACTCCACACACTCAACCTGTGGAACTCCTTCCCAAAGAACGCTGTGAAGGCCAATTCTACAATGAGGTTCAAAAAGGAAGTATGTAAATTCATTGAGGAGAGGTCCATCAATGGCTATTAGTCAAAATGGGCAGGGATGGTGTC